>CM039680.1:248377632-248620073 GCA_022537955.1 Schmidtea mediterranea | reverse complement strand
AATCAGAGGCCGGATAGAAAATTATGATGCAGTTACTTGAGGAAGTAGAGGGCCGGATGATCATTGTCAGAAAATACTTGAGGCAATATGAGGGCCGGATGAATTATAATCAGAGTCTTTGTAGGCAATATAGAATGGGGGACCGGAGAGTGTATTGATCAGATACTTTGAGGCAATTAGGGGCCGGGATGATCATGATCAGATACTAGAGGCCATAGAGTACAGATAAGACAATATTAGGGAGTTAAGTATGAAAAGTGATTACGCAATGATATTAAGTCACAGATGACCAATAAAGAGTTAACCGAAGGCCAAAAAGCTAACGGGAAAGCATAGAGCATAGAGCGCCAAGCGTTTGAGGATTAAAGTAATGAATTGTTGGGGACATAGGAAAACAATTAATGGAATGAATGAAGTATGAGTATCGCATGATTATTTGATTATTATGAGTATAGATAGGTATTGGATTACATATTAGAATTACTGAGTAAGACTATATAGATAATTGATACGATGATTTAATTTAGACTATGAAAAGAATTATAGTACGAGGTTTATAGTATATATTAAAAAGGACTTAAAATGAGCGGAGGTGAGTAAGTTCAGATAAAGAAGACCACCACGATTATAACGCGAACAGGGGATGATAACTATAATAAGTATTTGAGGTAAAACGGAGGAGAAATATAAGTATATGAGTTTATAATGAATTTATTGGAAAGATGTGTTATTATTTTTTAAGGAATCGATAGTAAAAAAGTCAAAGCAATCCAAGTAATTGTAAAGCAAGCAAAGGAAAATATTTCAGAGCAAGACAAAGCAATAGTGGTGAAAAAAAGGAATCTTGAGAATAAACGAGCAGAAAATGTTTGGAATAACGCAGACAGCTATGCTTACAAAATTAAAGCAGATAAGCAACCGAAGTATTCCAAAGACAACCAAAACAAGAAGAAGAGCATATCACAGTCATAAAGACTTGAATAACCGTAATACCAATTGAATAGCAATTCAGCAACCACACGAGAAGCAAAAGCAAGAGAAATAAGAGAAAAAAATTTATTAAAAGCGAAGAAAACGAGAAAAGTTCGCAACGGTAGAAGTGCCAAAACGGAGTATATCATTACAGATAGCGACAGGAACGCACAGATAGTGGAATTAACCGCGTTGGATTCAACAGTTAGCGAAGAAAACGAAATAAACGATTACAGAAACGGTTGCCCAATAATAGAATCAAAACGAAGAAAGAGATTAAAAAATTAAACCCAAACCATGCGAATTCCACAAATTCCAAATGACTTCAATTCCGGAGCAAATGCAATGTTAAATAACAACATGTGATAGTAGAGAGGTCAGAGAAATTTACAGGGAGAACGTTTACGAGAGTAGTCATCAAACAAATTGGTATAACGTTATATAAAGGAATTTGAAGTTATTAAAAATAATTCTTGTCACTAAAGAGTACAAGAATCAAAAAAGTAAAGAGCGCTACTTGTTTTGAAGGGGAGCGCACAAGATGTATTCGTAAGGGGAAGAGAGAGCGATACGAAATTGACAACGTGGACAGAAGAATAAAGAATTCTTTAAGTAAGATATTCGGGATGAAGAAAAAGGGTGAATGTAGGAAGGAGTATTGAGTTCGATATGCGATAAGAGAATAGGACAGATGAATCAAACCTCGCAGTGTCGCATGTGAATTAAAGAAACTGTGTAATAAGATAGGCTGTCGGAGAATCACATGACTTGCCCTGATAGATAATGTAGACGTCTTCATAAGAGGAATCAAGAGGGAAGACATACGAGCAACCTCTTGATTCTTGGCACAGACATTAGATAAAGCAGTAGCAATCGGGTCCAAAAAGAGTATTCGTATGAAGTAACCCAATACTAGGACTGGGTATCAAGTGGCAGTCTGGCCCTCGGAACCAACACATTTTCGATCAGTCAATACCTTTGTATCGGAATAAAAACAGACAATACCATACACCACGGTGCCATGAATATTCATTCAGAGCACAGGCGAATGGTTCAAGCCCAGCAACGAGATCCGGAGTGATAGGGTAATAACAAGTAAGTATAATAATAATTTAGGAACAATCGCAAAACAGCAAAGTGGAAAATGCTCTACTTATTGTCAAAGAATAGGACATTCGGCCAGAGAAAATTGTTTTCCGAAAATTACACTTGTCAAAATGTTGTAGACGGAGGGCATATCTGAGAAAATATGTAGGACACAATTAATTTAACTAATAGCTTATGCTCATAATCTCTAATTGTTGGACAACAAGGCATTTCGCAAGGCAATGTAACATAAGAAGATGAACAAGTCAAACCAATAATCAAAGATTTAACTCTATGGGCTTAAATGATCCAATCAAAATTAACTAATGGCAAGAGATTAGACATGCTACGAGAAACACTACAACGAATGACCCATGGAATTAAAAGAGATGATGCAACCAGTTGCCCACAACAATATTACTACAACCCTAACGAATCAAGCGTAACATGAGAAGCATGTTAAGAATTCAGAGGCTGAAGGATACTTATTGAGAACTACAAGAACATAAGCGCAAGCTGAATGGCAAAAGACTATACAAACTATAAGAAACGCTCACTGAGAAATCCAGCGAGATGGGAAAATCGAAAACATAGCACCACTGAAAAGATTATATAATGAGAATTGGAATTCACCAGTGATGCGAAGACTCCACGCGGAGCAGTGTGTTGAGACGAAGAGGAGTAGCATATCGATAACCGATTAACGAAAAAACAAGTTTGAATAAATACCGATGGAGATAAATATTGGCAGGGCCATTGCAACAAGAATTTTACAGGAGGAGGAAAGCACACAGACGTTCGACAGTTAAAAAAGAAAACGAATACAATGGAGAACCATGTGATGAACTGAGGAAAACTAAGAGATTAAACGAGCAAAATGATGATAACATTGGAGGATCAATAAACAAAGAAACATTAGTGTACGAGATAGATGAACTCGAAAAAGAATTATGACACAAAAGACCAGAGAGTACACTCGAAAAATAAAAGCAAGAGGAATAGCTTCTAAGAAATACAAGAGAGATAGAGCATCAAGTTAAAAAGAAAAAGAACAAGCTGAAACAAGAGAACCTAGACGCGACTTAGAAGCAAGGCAACTAAATAATTAGTAATAGACGGAGCGTTAAACATCTGCATTATGAACAGCACTAGATAAAAAATAGAAGCGATGGCACACGAAGAATAGGACTATATGTGCAAGAAACAAGAGAGCACAGAATCGAGAGATGAACACGGAAGTTAAGCCCACAAGGAACAAGAAAAGATACAGAAACACAATAATATACAAAAAATCGAATCCAGAGGAATACTGGCTATACAAAAAATAGAAACAGATAATCAGAAAGATAGTTCCCGTCGTGGATGTGAAGCCAAATTGAGAACAGAATAAGGAGATATGGTTCCAAAAAAAGGACCAACAAAGATAATGAAAGAGGAGGAACAACACACATCAATATGTTGAGACAAAATACACAAGATGGATCAAAGCAGAATGAGGATGAAAGCGTAGATAAGCACTCGTGGGGTGAGAATATTTCAAAGATCATGCGAGGTAAAATAAAACCATAACTACAGATCGAATCAAAATCCGAATTAGGAAGAAATGGACGAACGTCCCCAAAGAGATGAAACCGGAAGATATAATTAAAGAGATTCACAATGAGATTAGTAAGAATGAACTGTAGATCCGAAAACCAAATAAGTTTCCTACTACAGAGACACCATTACTCGCTTACAAGACTAGAATATGAAACTGATTGCGAAGGATATCGACAAGATAACGGTATCATTTCGGCATCATTAGAGCACAGATATGATAAAAAGTACCTAAAAAAGTTAGATTGAAAGAGAAATACTGATAGAGAAGAGTATCAGGTATAATTTATTGATAATTTCACAAGAGAATACCTATTGAGAACAGATAATACAACAAGAGGCGAAAGCACAAAACGAGTTGTAATGATTGGGTAGTGAAAATAAACTAGACGTAGTTATAAAAATACCTTTAACTTTCCAAGGAAGAAAATAAGCGAGAATCACCTAGAGTGCTCTAATATGGCAAAGGAATATGTGGTAACGTTTAACAAAAATGAAAGCGAAGAAACGAACAGCAGAAATAGGCAGAAAATTCAAATATTTGGTAGCACAAATGAAATAACCTGAATTAGGAAAAGAGAGACAAAAGATAATGAGAACAAAACCACGAATTAAGAAATTGACAGAGAACTAGGGCAATAGACCAGCTAGAAAATATAAATCGATTATCGTTTAACGAGACCGATTTCAATGAAAATATTTTAGAAGCTGTACGAGATAAGATATTATGAGTTTGACAACGGAGAACAGATTGAGTTAATGATATAAGCCAAATATGGAGAGCTATTAGACAAGAAGGACTATGATGTTAGTTGATGCATGACCCGTATAAATGTAAAGAATAAATAAAGGTACGCAAATGTGAATAAAAGAAATACTAGTGGATTCCGATTGTCAAATGCACGAATTATACCGACGGATATTCGAGAATTATACAACCAATATCGAAATAGTGACGATGGCTGTGTGTGTAAGTGGATGATGGCAATAATTGTACCAATGTAAACACGATCAAATTAGGTGCCGCGGAGAACGGAACCCCGATATTAACGAATTAGGTATATGGGAAGACTGAGAAAATTATTAATTCATAGCCATGGATGAACCAGAGAGAAATAATACAACAAAAAAGGAACAACAGATCCAAGAGTTTCAAGAGGAAATGAATAAGAAAGATGGACCAAATATTACCATCTACCAGTTTGGAGACAAGATGCGAAATTAAGCATCTAAATTTAACAACATCTATAGATGATTCGCGCTGCCGCACGACACCGAATCAGAATAGCGCATGGAAAATCAGCGGTGTAATGATGAAAAACAAGAGAGTGGGAAGAGGAAAGCCTGGTAGAAAACCAGTAACCAAAATGGAGAAATATATATTCCGAGGAGAAGCCGCAGAAGATGCGAGGCTAATCCAGAAAGACAACGCTTGGATAGATTATTGAAGATGAGCCAGTATGGAAAATTTACCAGAGGAAAGATAAACGAAATGGAATGGCGCCGAAAAAGTGAGACGAGGAAATAAAACGATACAAGCTCGACTAGCCCCATACACATGGAAATTAGGTGGATGGGCTGAAAAAAGTAAATGGCTGCAAGAAGAGAAAATCATCGGTATCACAAAGTCATCAATTCTACAACATAGAAATTCAAGAGGGATCGGAGGATCCGTGTGTGAGAGAAATTGAGAGGGTATAACCCAAACGGAGATGGGGTAGGAAAAGGAGAAATATAGTCTATCAGTATATTTAGTCTATTAGCAGGAGGTAAATATGAACGGAAGTAGAGTGGCCATTTAATCGAAAGGTCACCGATTCAAATCGCCCAAACCCGGAAAAATGGGAGAGCGCACAGCGAAAAAACTGGGAGTGGACCAAGATCTATGATAAGCCAGAAGCCAAAATCCACTGAAAATGTTGCGGAGGAGTACCACATATTTCTGTTGAAAAAATAGTAACACCACCAATATTCGAAAAGATGATACGATATATATTACGATCGAAGTAGAAAAAGAGAGAATATTGAATATGTACACGAATCCAACAAGAAAAAGACGAGACGGAATCAAGCGATCGAGAACGAATTCCAGGAATAAAATATTTGCCCACAGATATAGACGATCCTGTGGAGGAAGGTATTAACACGATTAACGGAAAACGCAAAAATGTGAGAGTTAGCAGCGATATTTGAGAACTGGAGCAAAGAATCAAACGAACTGTAACAGATTGGCCAAAATGGATAATCGATTCATGTAAGAAGTAGAAAACCTTGCGCGAAATTCGTAAAGGATAGAGGAGTATCGGAGAATGTATGCGTGGTTCCCAGAGGCAATTCCGAGAATCATTCCGAAATGAAACATACCGAATGGGCAGCCGAAACGATAGAAAGTATAGTTTAAATTATGATGCCTTTAGATTTGACACATTCGTATAAGATAGTATACTTTCATATCACTAGTAATAGGTGAGGTGAAGTGAAAAGAGAATTAACCAGTATGAACCGGCCATTTCATTTACAATACCAACGGACGATCATTAGACGACGATCTCGAATCGGAGTTACGCAATATGGCATTGAGATTAATAAAATGTATTAACGTAGCAAGATCGCGGTAGAGAACTCAATAAAAGAGAATCAGAAACGAAAACGCCAATAGGAACGATCAAGAGAGTCTAATATTTCACCGTAGAAAACAGAAGTTCCACTGCTGCAGATAAAGTAACCGGTACAATCATCACACAGGAGACGAAGAAAGATATTAAATGACTCTAAATGAAATTGTGGCGAAGAAACACCCGGAGAATACCGGAATCAAAGAGATTTGTTCATGACTGGAAGATGAAAACGATCTGATTATAGATGAAGCCAGAACGAGACCTAGTATGTGGTTCCAAAGCACCAGACGCAGTTCGAAAATTATAGAGCCAGATACCGAAGAGAAACTAAAAAGAAGAGAGAAAGAGCCGATAGCTTCTGACAGGAGACGAATGGGAACTTATTCAGTAAAATGAAAGACTGAGGAGCCGACAACAACTACCAATATAAGAGAACGACAGACGAACAAGCGCCAAACGAAATGAAACAGGCTACGCTGCAATGGAAAGAATCCAGAGTACACAACAAATTGATAACCAGCCCCAGAAAGGAAGACCAAAGACAGATGCAGATGGATTGCATTTGACAAGAAAAGTTGAACAAACTTAGTCAAGTGACAAAGCAGTTCACAGGGAGACTGAATAGGCCTAAGATATATGATGGAGGCAAAGTGGATCAACAGACTAAATACTGATATGCCTGGGATTAGCAAATCCAGAAATAAAGAAAATTTAAAACTAATAATATCCGAGCGGAAGCCGAAACAAGCTTTGAAACAGCAATAACCAATAATAAAAATAAAATCAATGGACAAAGTACGAAACACACAAAATAAAGATCCAGAGGAGCTACTAGGTGATAAATAAATCACTTAACTGAAACGATACCTGAATGAACCAACAGATATTTGTAGGAATGAGAATATACTGATGTACAAATAAGAAGTATATAACAGATGTATGGAATCATCCAAGATACAAATAACCAAACGGATATGAACTCTAGTGCGATACAGATATTATTCAAGAAGGTAACGAACCACATCTTTAACGCAAGTGATGGAAGCTTTTTATAAATCTGGTCAGTAAAGATGATGCAACAAATTTTTCAGACAATTAAAAACTGACGATGAAATGCAAAGTACGAAGTTAAAAAGGCTTTATAACGAATTTACGATGAACGAGAAACTCATGTTAGACTGGCAAATAAGCAATATCAATGATAAGCCAGAAAAAGGAATGCAATGTCGAAAATAAATCCATACATAGTCATATGGAATGATGTGACGTGAAAGGGGTAGAACCGTTTGTAGTAGTAAACGAAATGGAAGGATAAAAAGACAATAAAAAATAAATATCTATAATAGCAAATAAACTCGAGTTGTGCGTGATAATACTCATAAAAGAAACGGAAGAGTGCAAGTGCAACCCTGGTAGATTAAGCCACAGTTATAGCAAGTAATCAATATCAAACGTATACTTTCAAGAGTAAGAGATTATTATAAAAAGGAAATCAAGGAATGTTTCAGTAACGAAGGAAAATTGTAGCATTTCATGCGGTGGACATCAACTCACTACTCAACAAATATAGAAGCAGGAACGGGGAAACAACTAGTAGTATCAGTATCGAGGAGCGTATATGTGAAGAAGGATTCACGCGGACGCATCTCATAGGCTGGAATGAGGGAATGTAGGCACGCCGTAACGAGAACAGGATTTACAAAACTAAATTTCGAGTATACGAGTTTTCGTCTGCAGGAAGACTATCTGTGCTAGAGAATGAGGAAAAATGTACTCAAAGTGAAGGGAGAAGTACACACTATGAATCAACTTGGTAAAAGGAGTAGTAGTTGAATCGAAAAGTCTATCAAGTATGTGGAGAATATTTAATAAGGATTTTCGAATCTCATACAAGATCAACGTCAATGTCAATAGAAATAAGTTTTAACCTTACAAATGTCTATAGCAATCAATAATAGTAATCATTCATAGACGGAATGTCAACGATCGTATATCAGTGTACCAGATTACCATAGAAACTTTTGTATGAGCTCTCTTTCTTTATTTTGAATATTATGCGTGTCATATTCTTGTTATGAATGTCTGTCTTAAGGACAAGTAGCATCTAGAGAAACAGACTAACAAAGTAAAGGAGCGTCAATGTTTAGAATGAATACGGAAGCAAACAGAGAAGAATCTGGAGAAATGCACAAAACTGTGAATTAAACAATAACAAACTAATCGGATCAGAGTCACGCCAACAGTAGAATATCAACAATCCACAATCGGAATGAGATTTATAAAAGGACGGATGGTGAGCAAAAGTGACAGAATGGTAGCACCACCGTCGATAATTTACATATGAGATATTCTTATCATTAGACGTGAAACAGGGCATAGCAACGCAAAAAGCGCAAAATAGACTCGCAAAAGATGTGAACTATATCTCTATATAAACAGATGGATTTCCTTATTATCATAAGGAGTTGGCATCATAACGAGATAGATAATAATATAGCGTACGATTTAGTTAATAATGTTGTATCTTACAGAGAAATTTAAAACAATAATTGGGCATGAATCACACGGATAATGCAATCCAGTTATAACCGAACTCACCAAGGGATATTTTGGAAGAATCGTCAGGAGAAGTATGTATACGTATAAATGCGAAAAGACAATGCGAAACTGCCAGAGAATTCAACAATCCCGAGAGAATAAATGCATAACACGAATAGAGAATAATGATAAAGGAAAATCAGATTTCGTCATGACCAGTGAAAAGGATGATGTGAGAGAAATTCGTACCTAATATGTTAGTGTATATGTATGAAAGACCAATTATTCGAAATAAGAGTGGAAAGTTGTTTACAATTTCAACTCGAGTAATAATGTAACCACCACAAATATTGGAACTTACGAATTGGCCAAGCGAGCAAGAATTCCACGCAGTGGGTATATCAAAGTGAATGATACCAAAGAAAGATCTGGAACGACTAGAGAAACTTCATGATTATCCAGCATCCAAAAGGCAAGCTACACTTTCTATATTGTGGACGATAACGGAGGTAAAACTATGGAGAGAACCTAACTACGAATTGTTACTATCACCGATATTTTCAACATGACAGCAATATGATGAAAGCCATGTGGGGAACGATCCTTAATATTACAGTGTATACATACATGTTACTATGGTTATATTGTAGGATAATTGAATGTCTTATTTCCAAATCGTAAGAGTGGATCAATAAACAAATGTTGCATGTTTCCGATATCTAAAAAGAGAGAGAAAATCAACTGAAATTGGCAAATTGGAATTTTTACCGTTTTTTAGCACAATGGGTGGGTTTACATGGACTCAAAAGATATTCACAAGATAAAGATAGTAGAATTCATAACTGTAAAATGAATGGTAAACGATGAAGAAGTGGGAACGAAAATTTAAAGCGATAATGAGATAAGTGAGAAACCAAATGAAGCGACAAAAGAGCAACTGGAAACGATGGATAAATTTCAGGATGATAGTAGTAATAACAGCGACAATGGATGAGAAACCAAGAGAACGCAGATGCTAATCAGGAGTCAATTAAAATGGGATGAAGACAAACAATAGTGGATTCGCAATATATATAATTTATCATCACACAATGTATATTGAATGTCTAAGAGAGCAGACAACATCAGCAGAGAAGAAACATGCAAGTAGAAAGACAACGTACAACACAGAGCCAACAACATTACGAAATATTTATCAGTAACCAATACGAACGCAAATATTGGAGAATGAACTTAGTGCCAAGAAACACAGCCCAAAGATCAGAAAAGTGTGGATCAGGATCAGGAAACTGCGAACTTATAGCTATGTTACAAAGCTAGCTGACAACATAACAGACCCATAGAAATAAATGGCGGTAGAACGTAAAGCAAGATTGATACGGGAGCAAACTTCGCAATAAAATGGATAACGCGGAAGATTGTGGCAGATAGAAGAAGCCAACGATGATGAATAACTTGCAGAAAGAATCCGGTAGCAGTATCGGAAAATCTGGTCGATATTGAATATAAAAATGTAAAAATCAATACGTATTTGGCACAATACCAATTGTGAATTGAGCGCATGATTGTATCAATTGAACAGATATCATGCTCAGTAGAATATTAAACGATAATATAGATCTAGGCTATCAATGGAGCTAAGAGATATAAACCGGCTAAGTATGTATGAGAATTAAATCTGAGTAAGCGCCATGCTTGCAGAAAATAGTAGTGCCGCTCGCACACAAATGACCATTTGTTACGTAAAAGTGAACGAGGAAACTAGAGGAGAATATCTTGAGCCTATCCAAATTTGAGAAAAGAGTAGAACTGCCATTCAGCTCAGTCAGAAATAGTGGTATCCGTAAATCTGATAACTAAATAGAAATTCCGGAGTCAACTATTACAAATATCGTATGAGGAAGAAACAAAGTCATCCTATGAAAAGAACGATTGGGAAACCATTACACGATGATGGGATATTGGAACTTCCAACAGCAAAAAAACTGAAGGAAATGAGGAAAGAAATTATGGACAATCGCAGTCAGCTACTAAACGAAAACGAGAAAGAACAACTGCAAAAACTGCTAGAAGTACCCATAGGGAATTAGAAGATATTTATTTTTGCAGCATACTGACTTAGATCTCGGTACAGCGATGTAATCGCTCAATACATACCGATAATTAACAGTATACGATCGACACCAATATATTTCCCAGCGGGCGATACGATTGGCTAGAAGCTCAGAATCGTAGCAGAAAAAGAAAGTTAAAAGATGTTAGACGCAGGAGTAATCGAACCAAGTGCTCGCACATAGCATTTTCACCTAGTGTCCATGAGGATGTAAAAGAATAAAGTCACCGCTGTATACACATACGGGTTCTGTATAGATTATCGACGACTCAACGCAGTAACAAACGGGAATACATACCCGTTACCAGACATAAATGAATGTTACAATGTTATGCGTGATTGCACGCTTATTTAACATATGAGCATAGATTTTAATAAAAGAATTGGTTAAATTGTCTAGATAAAAGTCAATAGAGAAGACATACGAAAAAACTCAACTTGTAAAAAGGTCTTTTCACAATCGGAAAGTGATTTATATGCGATTCAGGGAAAATGCCTTTTTGGACGTAAGATACGCAGCAAGCTATCATTCCAGAGATGTAAGAATTTGTAAACGCACGGACTATCAATCTATGGGTTTGTATTTATTTATTCAAGAGATGAAATATCTATTAAATACTATTCTAGCACTTCGATGCAAATTTTAACCAAGAATATCCGTAATTGTATTTTCGTTTTGACTTATTGAGATCAATTGGACAATAATCGACATTGAATACTCCTGTCAAAGTTAAAAATGCGTAACTTAGGGACAAAAGAGAGGAGTCACCCTTCTTAGGATAACACATTGTGTCGAATCGAGATAGCAAAGGCAATGACCAGACAGCAAAAACTCGAGTAGAATTGCCTGCACCAAGACAGTCACGCAATGCAAGAATCTCTTAGGCTTATGGTGGTATGCTATCTATAATAGTTCATCAAGATTACTGCACCATATCAACGCGAACACCCATACAAGTTTTAATCTACAACATAAGTCCAAAACACCACATTTATAGATGGGAACGAAGTGATACAACCTATCAGACTATATTGAAACACTCAGTAGTATAACTTGGAATATCAGCCGATAACTCGTACACACCAGATTTTAAGAACCGTTTTTGTTAGCAACAGAACGCAGTGGATAGCGTCTGGAGACTAGACCATGGGTATGACGAGAAATCAGAGAACGAATTATAATGGATATCTATTTTTAATTCGAGACGGCTCAGAAATCACATGAAAAGAATTACTCTGTGACTGAAAGAGAAGCATTAGCGATATCCAGCTATTAAACATTTAAATATTATTTATGGGGTCACGAGATTAATATAACTCACACACTAACAGATCATCATTCATTGTGTGGTAATGGTGTTATCTAAGGTCGCAATCTAAAGTAAGCCTCTAGCAGATTAAACTTTGAGATTGGTCTCTATATTCATTAGCACAGATACTTCTACTCGAGTATAATAAGATTTAAATCAGGAATGCGAATACGCCACTCGCAGAATTTGTCATGAGATATATGCATTCTCGAATTTGAGGAACTAATGGATCAGGATGTAAGACGCATATGCATGATAATCGCAGAAGATATCGATTTCACAAAACTGAGGAATGAGCAGAAAGAAGACGAAGAGCTAAAAACAATAATCGAATTCATAGAAACGAACGATATGAAAATCTTCGACAACAACAGTAAATTAAAAGAGCACATGGAAAAACACAGACACCGATATACCATGGAAAAGGGATGGTTACTATTAATGGATGGCGAAAAACGACTCATGTGTTTACCAGAAAGCAGACGAAAAGAGGTATTGATGCAATATCACGATGGAAAACTTGGAGGACACATGTCAGCTAAAAAGACGGAAGCAAGACTACGCCAAAAATATTATTGGCCAAATATCGGAGAGGACGTAAAAGGATGGATAAAGAATTGTCTAATATGTGCAACCAGAAAAAGCACAGGAAGTAAATTGAAAGCACCGTTAAAGCCAATGCCAATTCCACCAGAACCCATGACAATGATCGCAATGGATGTAGTAGGACCATTACCCGAAACCAACGATGGAAATATTTACATATTGGTAGTAACAGATTATTTATCAAAATTCCCGGAAGCATTCGCAATACCAGATCAAAAAGCCAGAACAATAGCGAGAATCCTAGTAGAGGAAATATGCTGTAGATACGGAACACCCAAACAGATCCTAACTGATCAAGGAACCAACTTTATGAGCGAAATAATAGAGGAAGTAACAAATTACTTCAGAATTGCGAAGCTGAGAACATCACCGTACCATCCGCAAACAAATGGTCAAACCGAACGATTCAATGGCATACTAATAGAAATGATGTCGAATTATGTAAGCAGACACCAAAAAGATTGGGATAGATACATAAATCTATGCCTTATGGCTTATAGAATGTCAATACACTCAGCAACAAAAATGAGTCCATTCAAATTAATGTACGGCAGAGAATGTAACATGCCAATAGACCTAGAATATCAACCACCAATATCACAGTATATGGAAATCGACGATTATGTAACAGGATTCAAAGAGCGAATGCAAGAGATCTGGAAAACAGCAGGTATGAATATTAGATTTAATCAAGAGAGCTACAAAGAATTACACGATAAAAAGCGAGATGTGCGTGAGCATAACTTTCAGGTGGGAGATTGGGTAATAATTGCAACGCCAGAAATTATCCCAGGAGTAGCCAGAAAATTACAAAGATGTGGTAAAGGACCATACGAAATAATGTACGTAAACGAGAATAATGCGCGAGTTAAATTGGTCAATAACCCACTCACTAGACCTATTTACGTGAACGTGAGTAGATGTAAAGCGATACCGAGAACAATAACAAGAGAACCAGAGAATCGAGGTATGCAAACCAGATCACAAACTCAACAACTGAGTATAAACGGACTAACGATGAGTCGAAAAATAGAAGCGACATCAAATAATATTGCAGAAGAACCTAAACCAGATGAATCCAAAATAACTCTAAACGCAACTCAAGATAATGTAGACAAGATGGATATAATAGTAAAAGCTATCAGAGAGATAATGCCAGAATGGGTCGAAGGAAAAGGATGGATGAGAATAGTAAACAAAGCGGGAAAAATCGCAATGGATTATGCTAAAGGAGCTAGAAGTCCACCAGAAATGGACCGTATTAAAGAGAATATACCCATGATCTTCACTATGGCAGATGTAGAAGGAAACGTACCTTTACATATCGCAGTACAACACAGAAATACTCAAAGGATAATGGATATAATCCAACTTATGCAGAAATGCGGACACGCCTCAAATATACCAAACGAAGAGGGACAAACACCACTAATGTTCGCAGTCGCAGCAGATGCTTCTACAACAGTCCTGAGAGAATTACTAAAAACGGGATCAACGTTCAAAGAAAAAGACAATGGAGAAAACAATGTACTACATTACGCACTGAAATCCAGGCAGGCAAGTGCAATAAAATTTATAACCAGTAATGCGACAATCAGAGAGAGAGAAATAATGGGGTAAAACAATCCAAACATTATGGGAAGCCATCGACGCCAAACAAGACGAAGCAACAGCCAATCTGATGAAATGGACCTACGAAGGCTCATCACTTAAAGTATTCAATGTAAACTATATGGTAAGGAACAGAAACGTCCTATTAAAAGAAACAATATACGCTCACTATCCATTCCCAAAAACAATAAAAGCAATGTTGAAATGGGAAGGACTAAAATTCACCAACCATCCGAAAGAAGCAGTACGAATCGGAGATAGAAAGGAACAACTATTAATGATAATACATAGATGGCATCGAAAACAAATAAGATTCCAAGCGAGCAAACAAGAAATAAAAGAAATGGACGATATAAAAGCGAGAATAATAAAAGTATATGAGGAAATAATTGAAATAATAAATGTCGAGGACGACATTTTAAAGGAAACCCCGGATGGAGGTAATAATGGAGAAGGAGGAAGGGAGGACAACAACAAAAACCAAGAGGATCAAAATGCTAGAAACGAAAAACAACAAGAGAAAAAGGAATCATCTAACGAGGAACGTCAAGAAACGAACAACAGTAATAACGAGGGGAAAACGAAACAGAGGAATGATGTTACCACAACAAAGGAAAAATCAAAACCGACCGACCCTGCTACAAAAAATAATGATATTGATCACGTCCATCAAGTTAACAGAAGCTGACGAAAACATCACAAAGGAAATAAAATCGTTTAAAATACGAACAATAAATGAGAAAGGAAGCGCAAGCAAAGGAATATGCTTACAACTGACGATGAATGCAAGCATAAGTTGTCAATTCGACTCAATAGGGAAACCAGGAAAGATGGAAATACGATCCGAAAACTCATCATCATGCCAAACCACCAAAGATGTATGTAGAGATGCTACAGAAGATAGAAACGTAAAAATTCAAGTAAAGCCAGGAATAGGCAAATTACGAATAATAAATAGAGGAATAGAAACCATTGAACAAGTATGTATACAAAATAAAATTATCGATTGTTGGAAAATGAATATGAAAGCAGGAAAGAAATGTGAATGGGATAGCCTAGAAGGAAATGCGGAATATATAATATGTGCCAACAACGATATAATAATAACGTGCACACTAGCCAAAACCCTGGGAGAAAAATTCACAACACCAAAAGAAGAACCTTATCAACGTCGAGCACGAGAAAATAAAGAAATAACGATAAAAGTAGAATTAGATCTAAAGAGTGGAGAAGAGATAATAGTTGAAAATATGGGCAAAGAACCCATCACAAAAGTCTGTGTATTCGAAACTAAAAAGAACGGAACGATAAATGAAAGAATCAAATGTCAAGCAAATGAAGATATCAAAAACCAAAAATACCGTATTCCAACTAAAAGAAAACGTGGAAAGTATATAGTACATGTTCAGAAAGGAAGAGATGATTACTGGAAATCAATAACCAGAAAGTTACTAGAATCAATTACGACAAAACGTCCAGAAAAGGAAACAAGAGAACAACCGTACCAACGACAGATCAGAGAAAGTAAAGCAGTAATAATAAACATAGAGTTAAATGCAGCAAATGAAGAAGAAATAGTAATTGAGAACACAGGTGAAAAACCTATCACGAAAATCTGCGTATACGAACCTAAGAGAAACGAACCAGTAAACAAAAGAATCCAATGTGAAACAAGCAAAAATATAAAGAAGCAAAAGTATCGAATCCCAACAAAAAGAAAACTGGGAAAATACGTAATAAATATCCAAAAGGGAACTCATGAACATTGGAGAACGATAACAAGGAAACCACTCAAGTCAAATGCGACAGATCAACCTATAATAAAACCACTTGAAGGAAAAAACGAAACATGGAAAAAAGGAATGATCATGGACGACAGCCACCTTTCAATTCACGAAGCATTACAACTCCAGAAAGCACTTAAAAATGTACAACCAAAAGAAGGAAGAATGGAGACAACCAATGCAAGAGAAAATACCACCATGCAGCCTAATGAAAAAGAATTACATGATTAAAATGATCTGGATAACAACAGCAATAGTAAGCAGCGTAGTAATGCTGATAATAATTCAACTAGCAAGAACTACCAAATGCAGAAAGAAGCCAGCGAAGAAAAGATTATGGCCAGCAGTAGAAAAATTCAATTACGATATCGAATTAGGACAATATGATGCAGAAAGAACCGAAGAATATGAAATCATAGGAAACTCTAGCACAAGCGGACTCTGGATAAAAGAACCGCCCATTATCGAAGCACAACAATGGTCCAACGAATCTGATGTATACCAGATAATGAATGAGAAATATGGGGATATACGGACATTGCGTATAGAGTCCCCGGAGACGATGGTGTAAAACGAAAAAGGAGACATTGTATATAGTGTAAAATATTATGTAGTATATTAGTAGTAATAATATGTATATCTATATGTAAATATCGTACAAAATGCGTTAGAGACAGTAAGCAAACAGAAATGAATACCGATGAATTAATGATGTATTATAACCAACAGATGAATCCAAATAACGTAAATCAGGAAAATCAAGTTAGAATACCACCGTTTACAGAAGCAATACCACAACCAGCAGCTGCCAATGTACCTATAGAGATTGTAGAATTAAATCAAGGAATATACCAAGATCAAGGAATCGAGGCAACATGGAGACGACAATGTGAATTAATGACACTAATAACGAACAATGCACAAACTCAGTGGACAAATACTCATCTAGTATTAACCGAAAGTGTGAACAGAGGTCTACAACAAGCTATAAGACTAGAGGAGCAACAGAGAACTATATTACAATTACAGAGAATAAATGAGCAATTAACAGATCAAGTTAGATGGCAAGCTGACGAAATTAGAAGACTACGTAACAATCATCAGCACGTAGATCCAGCAAGTTGGGTGGAATGGATAGCATCAATGCCAGAATTCACCCCAGAACCGGATTCAACAGTAGAGTAAAAATAAAACGCACCGTGTAAATATGTATAAATAAAGCGATAGAAGTAAAGCAACGTCAAGTAATCAGAAAATTTTTGTAGATATGCAGACAATCATCGAGAGAATTAGAAGAAGCGAGAATCCATTCGAAACTACGAGACGAATAATGAAAAGTAAGATTAGAACGGTGAACGATATCAAGGAAAGACTAAAGTGTTGTAAATGTAAAGAATTGCTGATTGGAGCGAGACAGACGAAATGCGGATGCAGAATATGTACAGATTGTACGATAGAAGTGATAGAAACAAAAACAATAAAATGCCCTGGATGCGACGAGACGATGGAAAAGAGATGAAGATCCGACAACAATGGATAAAGCCACCAACAAAGAAATCAACAATCTACTAGTTCAATGCCGAGTAAAAGAATGTGAATGGAAGGGACTTATGAAGGAAGCGGAAAGTCACACAAATGAATGCGAATATAACAAGATATTATGCGAAAAATGTCAAACCATCACAACGAAAAAGACGATAAAAGACCATCACAAAGTATGCATCAAGAGAGAGGAAAAATGCGAGTTCTGTGGAGTCATCGACGAATGGATAAAAATAGAAATGGAACATCGGAATCCAGAAGAGGAGCAAATATGTGATCTATATGAAGGAATATGCGCCAACAACTGCGACAAGAAAGATAAAGTCAAATTAAAGGAACATTGGAACGAATGTAGTGGCAAACCAGTCAAATGCCCGTTAGAATTATTCAATTGTCAAGCACAATTACCATTTACGGAAATGCAAAAGCACATGATAGAGAATAGCATCGAGCATACCGAAATTATGATGAAAACGATAGGAATGTTGGCATGGGAGGTAAAAAGCCTACGAACAGAAAATGATGCACAAAAAGCAATGATAAGAGAAATATTAGAGTCCAGAAAGAATTTCGAGAGAAGCCAAGGAGACACACTCAAGAAAATGGTCGAAATGGAAAAGAAAATGCAACAGATGACCAACAGCATAAAAGAACTAGAAACCAACAATCCTATAACCAGAAAACACCCTACAGCACCATTTATATGGAAAATAACCGAATTCGCAGAGAAACTCCAGAGAGCAAAAGATGGAACACAAAGAATTCTAGACAGTCCACCAATATACAGTTGGAAAAATGGATACAAATTGGGCATTAGATTATATCCAAATGGAGATGGGAATGCAACGGGCACCCACATCAGTGTCTTCATCAGAGTAGGAAGAGGAGATTACGACGAGCTATTAACATGGCCTTTTAAGCAAAATATGATATTAACAATGAAAGGACAAGAGGACTATCGTAACCCAATCAGAACAGGAAATGAACCACAGATGGGAAGACCAACAACCGACTGGAATACAGCAATTGGTACACCACGTTTCTATCCACAACAACGATTGAGAGGAGAAGGATTCTTGCGAGAAGATAATCTGTATATAAAATTAGAAGTAGAGAGGCCGGACAAGACGTTGTAAAGAGAGAAAGAAAGTGTAAATAAATGTAAATAAAATAATAAAAATCAAATAAAAATCAAAAAATTACAAATAACCAGAAAAATCAGAAAAACAAAAAAATTCAAAAATAATGACGATATTTAGATGGCAAGCGGAATCAGCGAAGAGATAGCAATACAGATGAGAGAAGGACCAGATTCGATATGGACGAGATTATGGAAAAAACCGGAAGAGGAAGAGAAAGTTAATACACTTGCAGCAGCAATTATATATTATAAAGACTACGACGGAACAAGACGGCCAACGCAAATTATAAAAGCGATATACTCACAAAGGAGAGTGAAAGACGAGGAACTGAGAAAAGAGGAACAGAGATATCTAACTTTTAAAGATAATAAAGTGTTTACCGAACGGCAAAGTCAAGAAATGGCCGCACAAGGATTTTATTTTACGGTAACACCAGAACTACCAGACGAAGTAACATGCATCTATTGTAAAGGAAAACTCGCAAAATGGGAAAAGGGAGAGACAGCAAAACGAGAACACCTGAGGAAATTTCCAACCTGCCCATTTAGAATCAATATTGATGTAAGAAACCAAGCGATGAACAGATCAGAAGGACTCAGACAATCAGAATTAGACAGCAATGAAAAGGGAGGTGAGAAAAAGATAACGATAATAAAGAGTTTCGAAGATCCAGCAGAATTAATATGGGAAAAAGAGACTATAAATAGAACATTCGAAGAGAGAATTAAAACTTTCAAAGGAAACCCAAGAGCAGCAGAATTTGCGAGTCAAGGATATTGCCAAACAGCCAGAGGAATAATGTGTGAAGGATGTAAAAATCAACAGCCAATACCAGATCAGAATGTCAAGAAACTAAAGCATAAAGGAAAATGCAGGTATAAACAAGAAAAGGAGTCAAAGAATATCGAAATAATAATTACCAACCAGCAAATAGAAGATATATTAGATCGACCAAAAACGAGAACCATAATGTTATTATCAGGAGTAGATACTCAAAAGATGAGAAAAATAATCCAGGAAAGGTTAGCTAATAATTTAGAGTGGTATGACTCAACACAAGCAGTAATCCGAGCAATCAAGCGATATCAAGAGAAACCTAAAGAGAATCGTGACAAATCAATAATAAAAGAAGCTATTTTGGAGCAGTATCAATGTGTGACATGTTGGCAAAAACATGTAGAAATAATTTATATGCCTTGTGGACATATGGTCACATGTGAAGCATGTGGGTTAAAAGTCAATATATGCCCAGTATGTAGAAAGCCGATCAACGGGCGGATCAAGGGATTCCGTTTCGCTGATCAGTAGATAGAAAACGAAAACAATGTGTAAAAAGTGTAAATAGAGAAAAACGTAAAAACCAAAAAATTATAAAAACTCAAAACCCACAAAAATACGAGATGATGTAAATTATGATAAAATTTTGAGATGATTGAAAAGAGAAAATAATCAATTATTAATATTCAGAATTACAATGAACCAAAACGAGACGATAAGCCAAAAGATAGAGAAAACTACAACAGAGGACAAAGAGTCAAAAATCGAAAACCAATCCGAACAACTAAAAGAGATTAAAGAGGAATGGCAACAAAGGTCGATGAGATTAAAAGAAATACTAGCATCAGTAGAAGGAGAACTACTGAGAGATACGTTAAAGATAAAGATGATAAGAGAAGAATTAGAACAACAGACAACGAATTCTGAGGGAAATAATGAACCATACCAAGAGCGAGAAGAGGAAATGATGAAGGAATTCATGCAGAACCAAACTAGAATCAAAAATCAACGGAAAGAGATACAAACCCTAGAGCAAGAGAAGCAGGACCAACAAAGTGAAATCGAAAGATTGCGAGAAGTGATAAAAGACAAAGAAGTAGAGATACGAGAAGAAGGAGAGGAGACGATAAAAATTATACAGCAAATGCAGGAGGAAATTGGGCAAATTAGCACCCAATACAGAATAGAGAAGACCAAGAGAACCCATTTAGAACAAGCCAAAGAGTGGGCAAAACGTCAAGCACTTCACTGGAAAACAAAGTGGTATGAAGAGAAGGAGCGTACAAGGAACGACTGGGAAGCACGCGCCAGACATTATATCCAGCAAATAGCCGAAGAGGAAGACCGAACAAGAGCCTATAAAGCTAAATGGGAGAACGCAAAGATCGAGATCAATAAACTGAGAAATCAAGGGCCAAAACCATCAAAGAAAATTAGAGAGCCCAGAGACGATAGACAGGAAAGAATAGTGATCCAAACAACGGCGGAAGCGAGAAAGTGGAAAGACAAGTATAGATTGTCGAAAATCGAGAATGCGATGCAATGGGAACATATACAAAAACAAGATCACGAAAATAGTACGGCAACAAACCAGAGTAAAAGAGATGCAGATCGAGCAGGACGAAGCGCACCGACAAAGACGAATACAGCAAATAAAAACGGAAAAGAAAGAAAGTTGGATTAAATTAGAAGCAGGAAAATGGAAGGACCAGTATCAGGAAGCCAAAAAAGAGATAAGACGATTACCCAAGAAATTGTTGAATACCGAAGATTGGGAGCTATGGGAGCAGATTGAAGAGCAGAAACATACACTCGACGATTACAGTAACCAAATACAAACATTAGAATTCAACGAACGAATCAGAAAGAATACAATAGACAGGCTCAGAAAAACTGACAAGGCCCACAGAAAATGGATTGATCAATTAAATCAGAAGATACTGGAAACCTTAAATGAACAAACTGATGAAAGACGACAAATCCAACAATTAAACGAGAGGATAACAGAACTCCAGCAGGAGGTAAACGGACACCGAGGAGTTGCAGTATTTAAAGAAATTCAGTTGAGACATCAACGTGAAGTCAATGAGCAGTTGAAAGAACAAGTTGAAACAGAGATCAAAACGATAAAGCAAGGATATGAGGAAAATGAACAGAATTTGAGAAAAGAGATCGAAAAGTTAAAAGCCTTGGAAAACACGCAGCGTTTGGAAACACAAGTGGGGAAGAATTAACAGAAAATACGGAATATCTTGCCTATCTCTTAGACGAAGAAATACAAATATCGAACGCCTTGCGTGAAGAGGTAAATACCTTACAAAACCGACCACCAATCCTGCTTATGCCGTTATACCCAACTGAAATTATAAACCAAGTACCCGCCGAACCCGATGAAGGATTCGGGGAGACGGACGAAACGATAGTGTAAATCTAAAAGAGAAAAATTGTAAAAAGTGTAAAATAATAAAAATAAAGAAAAATAATAAAAAATGATAAAAACAAAAGATTGTAACCGATGTATATTTAGCATGAATTCAAACGAAGTAGAAATCCGAATGAATCTAAAAGACGGAGAATATGTACCAAGCCCAATTCAATTAGTAGAACCAATCGAGCAAGACCCACTGAGGTATTATAGTAAAAAGTGGAGAGCCGAAAGAAAAGAATGGCAAGAGTTAGCGGAGGAACAAGATTCAGAAATCGCCCGGATAAATCAGCAACTAATGCAATCTAAACAACTAACCAATATAATAAAACGAAAGCTAACCTCCAGCATGGGAGAGAACAGAAAGCAAAAGAGAGAAAATGAACAATTGAGACAAGAATTAGCTAAAATAAAGACTCGCGTAATCCTGGAAGATTATTGGAAAACCGAAGCAGAACGAATGAGAGATAGTAGAAAAAGTGAACAGAGATATGTAATACAACTAGAAGACAGTTGTAAAGAAGCCAGAGAGATAAAAGAGAGCCATCAACAAGCTCAAGATGAGATTAAAACGCTAACAGAACAGCTCCAGGAAGCGAGACGAAAGCTGGAAAAGCAAACAGCTAAACGAATAAATAGTAAACGTCAACTTAAGAGAAAACAGACAAAAGAAAGAAATCTCCAAATGAAAATCTACAACCAACAAAGAATAATCAAAGAAAACAAAGAGCGACTAAAAGAACTCCCAAAATTAACCGAGCGATTAATAAAAGCCCAAGTCCTGATAATGAGATTTTCAGAAAATAAAACTAAAGAGGAGTGCGAGATACACTCAACCCCAGAAAAAGAGAAAGAGTAAAAAGGGCTAAACTCCACTGTAAATAAACGAAATAATCTCGTAAATAAATATAAAATTGATTATGTATTCGAAAATAGAAGTTATGAACCCAAATCTGTGGATAGTAATGATGATAATAATGAGAAAATGCAATACTGAGAACCCGTTGGAAAAATGCGAGAAATCCCAACCCTTCAGAAGAGAGGACAGCACCTGTGCCGATTTCAAAGAAATTTGTAGTAACCCCAATAATGAGGAATGTCAACAAATAAACCTCCAATGTATACAATGCCCCACAAAAGAAAACAAGGACGAGTTGAAACAGAATATCGAGAAAACCCAAATAATGGTACAAACCCTACTGAAAAATAATGAAGAGATAGCCAATATGAAAAATGAGAACCGAAAGATACAGAAAACCCTAGAAAATATCATCAGACAAATCCAAAGAACAGCCAAAGCGAATCCCAATAACAAACCAATTCAAGAAATTCAAAAGATCGTCCTATCAATCAAAAGGCAACAAGGAAAACAACTCAAACAGAAAAATGAACCCCATGCAATGACAAGTCTATCAATCGAACTAATACTACCGATTAGTATAACATCTAACATAATACTCCTAATAAGTTGTCTCATCCTCGGCCTAACAAACAACAAGCAAAGGCAAAATACCCAAATCCAAAAAGTCAGAAGAATGTTCACCCAAATTCGAAAAACTACCAAACCCAACGAAATGACAAGACTCTCGCAGATTTCCATCAATCACCCTTCAAGATCAACCCAGCTCGAAAGCGAAACCCAAGCCGTCAGCGATTCATTCGAAAGCAAATACAACTGAGTTACAATAACTGATATTGATTTGAACTGATTTTCTAACTCGAACTGATTTACATTGATTTGAACTGAATTTACTAATACTGATCTACAGTGATTTGAACTAATATTGATCTACATTGATATTGAATTACACAATTGATATTTGATTATGTACTGTAGCCGGACCTTAAGTCCATCTTTCTCTTGATAATTAACCTTACCGTAGAAACTTTTTATGAATGTGAATAATGAAAACGGAATTGTATCTATTATTTTGAAATCAATTGAAATTGCGGGTCGCAATTTTACGGACCCCCGAGTGTTTTATGTTGGGCCAGAACGCAAACGGCCTTCAAAAATGTTTAAATGGATCAGAAATACACACGCAGATACAACACGCAATTTAAAATAAAACATAAAAAACACCAATTAAACCGATAAAATCTAAGAAATAAAAGAATTAAATATAAAATAATAAACATAAAAATAAAATAAAATAATAACAAAATGCACCAAGATCCGCACGATACCTACACAAATACAACAAGAAAACATGACAAATTCGACGAAATTAGAAAAATCAATTAAAGTTCATTAAAGTAGATTTTAAATCGAGAAATTGAATTAGCAATAATTCAATAAAAATTTCAAATAAAAAATTATAAAAATAAATCAAGAAATATAAAAACTAAAAAATAGAATTTGCTAGAAAAGAACAAGGTCGAATTTTGTTTTACTGCATCAAATTTTACACGTCACACAATTAGGTATAAATACTGATCCATTTTCACATTAAAGTTAACCAAAACCTTAAAAAACCAAAAACCATTTTCTTTTTGAAATTGTTAGAGCTGTTTAAAACCCTATTTTCAAGTCTTGAAAAAGTTATTGGAAACCTTTTTTAGGTGAGAATCATTTATGTTGGAACCCTCTTTCCACATCACGACCTTGCATCTCATTGGAGCTCTGCTCGGCGCTGATGTGGGAAGAGAGGTATTTATGCTGTTTTATGCTATGTTTTATGATTTGATATTTTATGGAATGGTCATATTGGTAAATTTGTTTGTTTTATGATTAATAAATTTTATTACTATGCATAACCTCATTTATATGTTTTATACAATTAAAGTTTTCAAATGTCGAAATTTTTCCGGCCCACAGCCGACACATCACGCAAGTTAGTAAAATCAACATAGTGCAAATGCATGTAAGAGCGTGGAAAATCGCCAATGATATGCACCCGTGAAGACTCAGCGTGCGCAACGCAGCGGTCGGAACGTAAATATTTATCCCTATAGCTGAAGCGAGAAATAAGGAAGAAGTCTCTGGCTGCTTCCTCGTTTCTCAATTCTGTAAAATCGACCTAAAATTATCTTACAAACGGCTTAAAATTACCACACCGAGTAGTCCAGTGGGCACTCAATAAATATAATATGAACATACTATGCCTTAAGGTCTATTAAAGGAAAAAGGGTACGGGGACAACGTAAATTAAATTGCTGATATAACTTCAATGCCATAAAATGAATTTAATTACGACTAATAGGAAATAAAATCTCAATTGTAAAGTGATTTGATATAGTATACGAGATATAAGAGAAAAATCTTATTTGTAACGAGAAATTAGTAAAGCTTAATAAATAATAAAACCTCGTTTGTAATGTAAATTTAATAAAGTTTCCGATTGATAGAAATAGGATCTTATTGATAGAGCAAGTAAAATTTACGATTAATACGAAAATAAAATCTTATCCGTGAAGTAAATCTGATACAATTGACAGGTCATAGGGAATTAAAATCGTACCTATCAAGAAAACTTACTAAAGTATATGATTAACCACAAATTGAGATCATGACTGTGAGGTAAATAAAGTTTACGATCAATAATAAATTAAATAATATAGCGAAATGAACGAAGTTTATGATTAACAGCAAATAAGAAACTTCTGTTCGAAAAATAAATCCGAAAAATTATGATCAAATGAAACTTTATTTAGATAGCTTCGACAAGTTAGAGCTATGTTGCAAATAAGCAAAGATTAAAAAAGTTTACCAATAAATTAGAATTACGTGCTGGATAAATCAATTAAAATTTATATCGACTAATAAGCTGTGAATTAGACAGGGATTTCCCGAGTTAACATAAATCAAATGAATAAAGTTAGGTTTGAACTAAATTACGATTTAACTGAGATTTGATAAACCGAGTAGCGAGACGCTAATTCAGGAAATATAATAACAAATAGATGACGGGGAATGAATAGATAGTTATTAGATGGAGGTAAGTCTTGACCCAAGCAATTGTATTCGAAATAATATTAATAGTTTCCTCCTTCCACTTTTCGTGCTGCGTTCTGATGAGGCTAAAATGATCTCCCAACAAGAGAGGTGCCACGATAGTTGAAACCGATTATTCTAGTAAATGAGACGACATAGATGTAGCAAATTCGAATTGACACTAAACTTGACAACTTAATAGAAATGTTAGACCAGATAAAAATCCAAGTTAATCGGATGTAACATGACTTGTAAACTGAACCATCATAAGATCTAAACCATTAGAAAAATAGTAAAAGTCCATTTTCACCTCATAAAAAGTCGACTCTAAGAAATGTTTTATTAATAACAGTGCACTGTAACACTCATCCAAGTTCGATAATTTTGTAAATGCCCTGACCCGATTAGGAGAAAAACCTTCATTCGAGGAAGTTAATAAATTCCAAAGATATAGGTAGCCTAGTATTGCGACGAGATCCTCAAACGCTACGACGAGCGACAAATATAAAACCGATTTTTGGAATGTGACATTCCGAGACGATTGAATAAATCGAACAGACGCATTAGACGAATTAATTAATTTACGTCTAGAATTAACTAGTTAACAAACGCTTACCGTAACACAACGGTAAACATTTTGAATAAATCGAACAGACGCATTAGACGAATTAATTAATTTACGTCTAGAATTAATTAGTTAACAAACGCGTAACGTAACACAACGGTAAACATTTGTACTATCGTAGAAATTAAAAAGCCTGTCTGAATAATGAACGGGAACCCCGCTTAAATAAAATTAAAACGCATATTTGAATAGTGAACGGAAACCCCGCATAAATAAAATTAAGGGACTGATATTCACTACCTTCACCCTTCACGACTCCCAGAGCGGTTGGCAACATTCCCAAACGTTTACTCAGCTAACGACACATACAAATATTTTTTTTGTTTCCTTAAAAGTCCCACAAACGACCCGAATCTAGAAGAACCCCAATGTTAGTCGTTAAATACTCCAAATCTTGGACCTATATAACCACTCTTTAACTGATACGACGAAGACACTATCCCTCACATTATCATTTTCATAATTTAATTCCTAATTGTTGCAGAACATGTCCATCAATCAAACCACCGCTCACTCAACAGGAAAAAAGCGCTCGAGAATGATATTACGAGCCACCGACGCAATAGAAGGACCCCGGTCACCGTGGCCTTATTCTATCCCTCGGAAGGCACGGGATCCGAGTAGTGACCCTCTCGAACCAGTGAGACAACAATACCCAGCCGCTGAAATCTTTGCAAATGCGCAGGATCTCCTCACCCAGTGGGAGCGGGTGCAGGAGCAGGTGGACTTGCAAGTAGTCAAGGCAAGGATGTACCTTGCAAACGTGCTGGATGACATCCTTGCCGGGCGGATCGCCGTCGCCCATCCACCTCGTCCGGTTCGAGACACCAGGCGACCCTACACGGTGGAAGCTCTCAAGAAGAGCCTGGAACGATACTGCCCGGACGAATGAACTGACAGACAAATCGTGATAGTGATTAGATATTAATTATAATTAGAACTGCGTGCATTTCTTTTCTCTTATATAACTAAAAATGAATTTCGAGTTGTTTGAAAGATTTAAAACATTTAGGCCGTCCATAAATTGACGTGTAAAATCTATTTAATTTTAGTAATGTCCTCTCTGCGGATCCTACAGACGGAACTGGATCGTGCGAGGCAGGCGAATACGGAATTACTTGGCCAGGTCCTACAATTAACGCGAGAGATACAGCAGGTCAAAGCGACTTGTTTAGACCCTAAACGAACCAAGATCTTGTATCAACGGCTTACCGCAGCTCAAAAAGGCTGGGCCGAAGAACGCCAGCTCAATCGAAGTCTGCGTACTCAGGTTCGGGGACTCGAAGTCGCTCTGGCGGTATGCAGGGAAGGTGAGGCGGTCACTTACCCGCTCATTTTCGCCCCAACTCAAATGCCGCAGACAACTACCAAACCAGCAGAACAACCCGTCACCACCAACAATCGTCGGCCGGGACGAAAGGAGCGTGCCCGACGTCGAGCAACTCAACTTCAAAATGTTAAACAGTAGATATGCCACATGTGATTGATTTAAATAGAGTAGTTTTAACCTTAGTTGAGTCGTTTTCTTTTGAAATTGCATACCAGGACGGTCACAAGTAACCCTATTACGTCTCAGCTCTCTATAGTCGTTTAAGCACTGATCATGAATAATTATTTATGAGGGACAGAGAAAAGCGAGCATAGGTCTTCTATCGACAGCTCGTGAACCCGAGGGTTGTCCGAGCAACTACAGTACTAGCCAATGGTATTCAATTTTTGCGGACAATCCACCACTTGAACACATTTCCAACGTTGCCTAGCAACGGGTGCCAAGTGGATCAGCATCATTTTGTATGGCGTTACTAGGGTCGCTAAGAAGATAAGCAAGAGTTGATACCCTGTAACCCACCAATTTGGATATTTCTGTGTTTACTGAAACAATATGTCTTTCTTAAAAAGATCCGTTTAAATTATCATTATCGTAAAATAAATAATTTATTTTAATAAATTTTCATCTGAAGGTTGGTGATTGACAATCGGACATGGGAAATAATTTCATTAAAATTTTAGTGTATTAGGATATAATATTCATGAGTTCCTTCTGTTTAAAATATCTACAAGTTTTTAAATTATGAAGTATCATGGTAAAATTTACTGACATGAAAATGAGATTAACGTTTCAATGGCAATATAAAAACACGTCTTTACTCCGAAGACATTCTGATGATATTGTTGATTGAACAAAGATAAAAACCTTAAAATATTATTTTGACAGGAAAATCTATCCTGATTACAACAGAGTCGTAATCAGGAAGTAAAAATTCTTGAAGATGACGAAATTTAATATTGTATGCACCAACTATAGTACAAGGTAATGGAGGTCTACCGATGAAATTTCGGGGGTAAGATATCTAATCTTTTCTATGTACCGATTTCACAGTTTTTTGACCTCCTGGTTACCTTAGTTTGTGGTTAAATCAACACTCAAGGTTTGTCAGAACTCATTTTTCTGTCTTGTTTGTATGTGAATATTTTAATAATAAATTATACGTTCGTGAGAGATCCTACAATTTTAAGAGAATATATATCATATTTTAAAAAAATTATCTAATTATAATTTGTTATATATAATAAAACAATTCCAAAGAAGAATATACTGCATGAAAAAAAAATTAACACAAATAAATAGGAGACATTTCTTTTATACCGTCTAAATAATTTATTAACAGTATAATATGTTATGAAATATGAATAAATATGACCATAATATGTAAATATAACACAATTAATAAATCTTACTATTAAAATCTGTAAAAATGAATCTAATGAAAAAAGCGAAAGTTTCAAGTCTAATGTATTGTATTAACTTTGCAATTAAACTAATGTTTTCAAAATGAGTTGTTACTTTATAAATAAGTTGTCATAAAAATGTGTTTAATGAATCATGTATTACAAATACTTATAATATCTTAAAACCACTACCTACATTTAGTCATACAGAAAAGTATGAATGAGAATACTTTTGTCCTACTTGTATTTTGCCACACCTCGATGTTATACATAAACTTTCATATAATCTAACAGTTTCTGAAGTTAATTTTTGCTTTTACCATGGTACAAGTTTAAAATAATTAAAAAGATGTTTTAAGTATCATATTTTTTAGGTTAACAATGATGATATTCGTTCTGTTGTTGAAAATCAATTAATTCATAGACACATAAAATTTTGATTTGAACACTAAAAGGGGTATTTTCATTTTTTTGTGTTTTTATCAAAGTACAACATATGTATAAGTTTATGAGAGTGGAGCATGTATACGCCTGAAGTGCTACCAGATTTATAATTAAGTAGAAATAAATTCACGTGCAGTCAAAAGTAATCATTTTTTACATACCTTTTTTTAAATTTTGATTTTAAAACCGTGTAAGATCAAAAACGTGCAAAACGAGTAGAGTGTAAAACTAGGAAGAGGTGTACTGTGAATTACTTAATTTTTAAAGATTTAAGTTCTAAGTTTGATTATTTTGGTTAATATTTTTTTGGAGACAAATCAAAAAAGACCAAAATTGAATTCGTATTATAGGAGTCTGAGTCAGAGCCGCAGTTTTCATTTAAAAAATTAGCTCCAGAGTTAGAGCCGGACCTAAGTAAATTTTTCTAATGCTCTATAGTTCTGATTTAAAGACAATATTTGCATACACAAAACATTGAATTTTTAAAAAATTTATGTGTTTTTAAAAGAGACCAAAAATCTTTTTCAAACTACAACTTATAAAGATCATCCTTAGAAAATACTGAGAACCAATATATTTTCATGTTTTTCATTAAGAGTCTAAAATTCTATTTAAATTGACTTTAATTCAAAAATATAATAAATTTATTAGGTAGTTTATCAAAAATAAATCTTACTATTAAAATCTGCAATAATAAATCTAGTGAAAAAATATCATTAATTTTATGAGTTATGTTATTAAAAATAAATTTTTATGCATTTTATTCGAGAAAAAACTTTAACTTTTTAGTTGATGATTAACTTTTATTAGTAAACCATTTTTACAATGAAAAATTATTCTTTATTTTCAATAAAGTTTGAAATGTTTTTAAATCCAGAAAAAAAATTGTATGAATTTTTATTGAAAGGTTTTATCGAGGATTAACTTTTATAAGTTAACTTTTTGAGGATATTCAAAATAATTTGTAAAGACTCAATGAGAGTAACATGTTCAAATGGATGTCTATGTTGCCAAGATTTCAAACGTGACCAAACAATCCATATATTGCTAATTGAAATGCGTAAAGCATATTACTCGGACATTTATGATTTAAAATTAAATATTTGAAAATAATGTTTTTATTTGGTAGTGATTTTAATGATAAATAAGGTCTTTATTGATTTTATTTCAAGAAAAATATTTTTATGAATTTTTATTGAACGTTTTTTTTATCGAGGATTAATTTTTTATTAGTAAATCATTTTTACAATGGAAATTTATTCTTACGGTATTTTATCGATAATTTATTTTTTGGCTTTTTAATCGATGCTTTATTGTTAGACTGTACAAAAAAAAATTATTTTCTTTGAAGAAAAGTCAATAAAAAAGTTAATAATAATAATGAATAAAAAATTATATTAATAATAATATTTTTAAAAATTTTAATTATCACACAATTAAAACAAAAAAAACTCAATAAAAACAAAAAAAACAAAATAGATTTAATAATAATAAATAAAATTAATTATAAATAAAAATATTAATATTATTAAAAATAATAAGAAGAAATAAAATATTATATTAATAATAATATTTTTAAAGAATTGATTAATCACTTCATTAAAACAAATATTTAAAAAAAGTTTAAGGCAGGTTAAAATTTCAAGCCATTTATCCAAAGGTAGATTCTTAAACCAAATATCCTATAGGGATATGTTTTAAGCCATTTGTCCCATTGGGAAATGATTTTGACTATAGAAAAAATACTTTGGCTTTTTATTTGAGAAAAATATTTAGGCTTTTTAATCGGTAGACGATTCAAGCCATATTTAATTTTTAGGGGCTTTTTAATCGAACAAAAATATTCAGGCTTTTTATTCGAATATTTATTATTAGGTTTTTTATCGAGAGTCAAAATACTTAGGCTTTTATCAAGGATTTATTTTTATGCTTTTTAATTTTTTTAAAGTTTTCCAAGCATAGTCCTCATTGTACACTTCTCAAAAAAATTGAATTAGTGCACAAGAGTAGTGGATAAAACACAGAAATCAAAAGCAATTACGTATTCGCTTGACGTAAAAACCTTAATTTACTCAAAACAAACATCTTATGTTTAGAATTCTAGGGTTATCACTTATGTATATTTATGAATGATTAGAAAATTTCAATAGCAAAGATTATGATAAACCTCGAAAAAACAGAAAAATCCTAATAAGTGTTATGAAATTTTATTACTATTCTTCGGGTCGCCCCACTTGTATTAGTACTAAAACATCAACTTTTAAAACATAAATTGCAAAAAATGGCATTTTTAAAACTAAACATCGACTAGCATTAACATCGAGCCTCAGAAATATCGATTATCAAAAACATCTACTTAAATTGACATTTGTTTTTATTTTATTTTAATCAAGGACGTATAATTTTTACTTATTCATAAATAAATTATTTCATTGGCAACAGCTTTAGCTCAATTTCAAGAAATTTTTACTATTAATTATTTTATTTAATAACCTGCACTAACAGTACTTAACTCTTTATTTAGATGGCCAGAGGACGTGGCTGCAAACCAGGACATTCTAGAAGTCATTGGCATGGAATTCAGTCAAGAAATATATCATTATTGTAGTCCATGTTTTTGACAGTCAATGTTTTAGAAATTTATGTTTTCGTAGTCGATGTTTTAGAATTCGATGTTTTACGGGTGTGCCACTATTCTTCTGCATCAATGATTATTCGAACAACTTACAATTACATACATAACTTTAAATTTTTTATTATGTGTCCAAATTAAACGGGATGGTGTCTCGGGTAACCGACGAAAACTACTATTACTTACTTTCTTTATTTCTGTTTTTTGCGACTTTGCCCAAGTAACCAGGTCTCTCATTTAACCGGTGTCCTAACTAAGCGAAATCAATTGTTTTTTTTTACTATATATTATAAGTAAAATTATTTAAATTTTTAATATTAATTTGAGATTTTTAAAGTAGTAGATTATTATTATTTATAAAAATTTTAAAAAATAATGTAAAACGTTTTGATACAAAAACTATATTAAAATATTTAAAAATAATAATTTGTTCAAAATATATAAATTAAATTCATATTATTTTAGTTTTGTTTTTGACTGAGAATGACAGTGAATCTCTCGAAATATCGTAAAACGAGTGTTTTAATAGTGTTTTCTTATTATATATATATATATATATATATATATTATGTGTGTATGCATGTATGTACGTACTATTACAGAAACAATATATTAATATTTCTTAACATAAATTGTAACTAATATGTTGATTATATATCAGCAGAACTGATCTATTCTAGCATTGATTAATTGATGAAAAAATATGTGCACATAGAAAATGAAATAAAATAAAAATTTGTGCAAAATTATTTAAAGATTGATTGAAAGATTTAAAGAAATTATTCATTTGTTTTAATTCTTTCAAAAAGCTAATTTGTATAATAATTTGCAAATAATTCCAGAATTATTGATGGTAAATCTAACTGCCAAATATATAACTTTTAATATTTATTTTAGGCACCTATAGATTTTCAGTCCCCTATCGAATCAAAATTTGATCGATTTTCAGAATGGGAAAATGCCATGTTATTGCCAGGAGAAAAAGTGGAAGCAAACTTGAACATGAACATTCACCGATTGATTCTAACCAATCACAGAATTATAAATGTCGGTTCACAGAATCATAAAAACTTTAACATTTCATTGGGTTTAGTTGAAAAATTTCAAGTGGAAAAAAATATTTTAAAAATAAAATTAAGAACAGGAAGCTCTATCACGTAAAATCTTTATTTAAAATAAGCAGTATTTACTTAAATAGAATTAATTTAGATAAATGTGAAAATTTTGAGAAGGTATTCGAAAAAGCTCTAGAGTCATATATTCCATTTAATGAAAGTTTATTATTCAAGAATAGTCATTGTTTTGGTATGTTATAAAATTCAAGAATTCTTTAATAAAAATATTAGAAAGAAAACCAACCGATTCTTATTATGAGGTTCTAAAACACGAATTTCAAAGACTTAAATTTGATCCAAACGAATGGGTGATATCTCCAAAAAATGAGAAATTCGAGTAAGGAAAATTTTATCCTAAATATTAATAATAATAATAATAATAATAATAATAATAATAATAATAATAATAATAATAATAATAATAATAATAATAATAATAATAATAATAATAATAATAATTATAATTATAATTATAATTATAATAAAATAATAATAATTATTAATAAGTATCATTGTTTCGCATATTATAGGTTTTGCGAAACATATCCACGTTATCATATTGTATTAAAAGAGTTCGAAGAATTCATACAAGACTTGTCAAACTTTAGACGAAAGCAAAGATTTCTATCTGTGGTTTATCATAATTCCGAAAATAAATCTGTAATTATTCGCTGCTCTCAGCCAATGATTGGCGAGTCGAAGAATCGATCAATCATTGAAGAGAGTTATCTAAAACGAGTTTGTGCGTTATCAAATAGTGATACCAATAAACTATTGATTTTCGATGCCAGACCATCTGCTGATGCAATAAGAAATCTAAAAAATGGCGGTGGCAGTGAAAATAATGGATTTTATGACATGGGAAAACATGAATTTTTGAATATCATTAACATGTTTCAAGTTAAAGATATTTTTACTGAGTTTATAGATTGTTGTGAAAGTGAGAAGTAAATTTTAATTGACAAATGTTGATAATTACAAAATAAATATTTTTAGAAGTGATATTGCATTGAAAAACTCTAAATGGATTCAATCCATCAGTCACATTTTATACAATTCAATCAAAATAGCGAAATGCATTAAAATTGACCGAAGTTCCGTGTTAATTCATTGTACAGATGGTTGGGATAGAACTCCACAGCTTACTGCGTTGGCAAAATTGATTATGGATCCATTTTATCGATCTTTACACGTAAATATCATCTATCATTTAAAACCAAATTTATATTGTTTAAGGGCTTTCAAATTTTAGTTGAACAAGAATGGCGTCAGATGGGTCACAAATTTGAACAAAGGTGCGCATTTTGGCCACAAGAAATAACAAGAGAATTTTCGCCCGTATTTCTACAATGGCTCGATTGTATTTTCCAGATAGTTTCTAAGTTTCCAAATCAATTTCAATTCAATAGCAAATATCTAGTTATTTTTATTTTACTTTTGTGACCCTTAAATTTTTTCTTAGCATCAATTATTTTTTTGTATCAATGATGGAGTGAATGAAAACTTTCAATTTAATTCTATGAAAGAAAGAATTGAAAATCAAAAAGAAATTTTCGACGTTTGGACATATTTGTCGCAATCAGACATGAAGCACTTACAGAACACAAATTTTAATCCATCAACAGAAATTGTAGAAATCGATTATTCCGTAAAAAATCTACTAATCTGGAAGGAGATTTATATTATGCAATAAATACATATCGAGTTTTTTATATTATTACCATCTTACATTTTTCTTAAAACATTAATGATAATAATTATAATAATAATTACAATAATAAAATTTATGAAAGGTATTTGGTAACAGAATTATTCTAAAATAAACGATAATATAATTATTAATATAATAATTGTTGGGATATTAAATATTCGTCAATGAATAGGTCTCTCGATCCAACTCCTCGTGTTCAATAACCAATAAGACAAAATCCCAACAAAGAAATCTTTATTCATAAATATTCACCTCAAGATACAATTTTTTACCGCTCGTAAACACCCTAAGGGTATCACGAAATAAGTCACTGCAATCTGATTAACTTCTTTATCGGTTTACTGCTTCCAACTCGTTTCTCAAACTCGTTAGGTTTTCTCTTCAACCATCTAGCAACTTATTTTGTTGTCAGTTCCTTTTATAATTTTTGGGTTCCCATTAATTTGGATTAGTGCTAAGGAAACAATTTTTCCCGTTCGGACAATTTATTGCACATTTTCCTAATACCGGGAAACCTATTAAGCTGATGTTCAGCTAGGTGGCCCATGATTAATGGGTTCCTCAGTAAATAATTTAATTAATTAATTAATTTGTTTTTGGGCTCCCGACCCTTCATTATACCTTATCTCAATCTAATAGTATTTTATTCGTCTTCAAAATCAAATTTGCCACCGGTTATCACTTTTTTCCTACCGAAAAATATTGATTAGTACTTTTTTCAAAATTTTAATTAACTTTAATTGATTTTGATAATTTTAAAATTTTATTATTTTTATTCATATTTTATTATAACCCCAACATATCTCCCACTTTAATTAGAATTCGCCCTAAAATTCCATTTCATATTTTATACTTCGTAATTACACTAATAATAATAATTGATACTAATTTGGGCTCAGAGCCAAAATTAAAACAAAATTACAAAACCAATTTAAACAAAAAGGAAAATTGTGTAAATTAAAACAAAATAATTAGTGTCGTTTGGAAATTGTCAATATGGCTGCTGTAACATAAGCACAAACCGCAATCAGAAATCAAAAATAAAATAAAACATATTAAATAAAACAAAATAAAAATATAACAAAATTAATTAAAACAAATATTAATTAAAATCATTAAAAAGCCTACAGCTGCAGACAGAAACATACGAGAAAAGAAATAAACTGCCAAAACCTTGCAAAATAAGGTTTAGAAAAAACACAGGCAGAAGAGGCGACCAGAAAACAAAATATTTGGGTTAAAAAAGAAAATCCAACAATAAAATATTAATATATCAAAAAATAAAGAAAAATATATAAAAAATTACAAAAATATTTCGAAATAAATAAAATAATTAAAAAGCCCTAAAAATGGCGAAAATTCGCCCATTGGTCGCACACAGGCACAAAAACACTATATATACGGCAGTCATTTTCTTAATTTCTAACAGACTTTTAGACAGTCAGACAGTCAGACAAATATTTTTTAGACAAAATTCTTAGAGACGATTGTGTAGAAAATTTTTATGCCAACTTATGCCAATTTTTCAAATCTAGTTGCATGACTGTGGATTGTAAGTACTGTTATTTTGTATAAATATATATTTCGGAGTTAAAGTTTTGATTTTATTCTGGATGGTCGTGGAATCTTTTGGTGCCACTGACAGGTCCCCCTAAAATCTTATTTATATATATGTAACCCAGCATCAAGATAACATAAAATATAACATACAACACGAACTAAACATTATAAAATCTGAGAGAATATAAATAAATATAAATCAAAAACATAAAAGTAAAATAAAATAAATACAAAATGCATCAAGAACCGCACGAAATTTACATGAAAAGTAACATAATAACAAGAAAATTTGACCGTAAAATGACCATTTATATAAAAGTAAAAATTAATGAATTAAATGAATAAAAATAACATATTCTTGGCTGAATAAATTTAATTAAAAATGTTAAAAATAAATTACCAATTTAAACTAAGAAATTAATAAAAATTTAATTTAGATAACACAAATAATTTCAAGGTCAAATTTGGTTTAATCGCAATAAAATTAACACGCAAGGTTAAGGCCAAATTATAGGTATATATACTGATGTATTTTCACATATCGATCAATCTAACTACTTTGCAGTGTTATTTTCAACTTAACGGAAGTATTGATTTTCAATCTCACATGGAGACTGATCGTAGTGGCGTGCGTTGCAGCTAACTGCATGGATGACAGCGAACTGGTTGATTGGCAGATTAGTGTTATGGCTGCTATGAATTGTGAATTATGCGACCATGAATTTTCAATAGATGATGAATTATGAATTATGCTACTATGAATTCCTATTATATGCTTGCAAACTTCCGACAATTATTTTATGCATTCGAGGCTTTTACCCAATTGATCTGGTAATTTTCATTCATTCCTTTTTCGGCCCACAGCCACTCACGCACCACAAGAAAGCAAAAACATTTGAAGGAGATAAGAGAACAAGGGGACCTAAAAACCGAAATCGAGCACAGGCCTTCTATCGGCAGCTCGTTGGACCCAAGGATCGTTCGGTCAATTATAACATTAGCAATAGCGCTCACTTTTTGCGGACGATCTACCCACTAGAACACAGTTCCAACGTTGCGTAGCAACGGGTGCCGAGTGGTAAGCGAAAGATATTTGTATGGGGTTGTCTGTGTAACAACCATAAAGTTTCAAAATATCAACACCCACAAACCCAACAAAATTAAAATTGGTTCAAATCGTCTACGATGGTCACAGAAGGTATTTTTCATCCACAAAATATTTTTTTCAATCACACTTTAGTCAGGGAGTATTTTTGACTCTCGATAAAATAAGACTAAAATAAAATTGATTTGAATCGCCTAAAGATAAAAAAGCATAAAATTAAAATTGGCTCAAATCGCCTAAGATTGTCACACTATGTCAACCTTTTCATTTAATTTTCACATACCCCTAAATAAATTAATTGATAACTCATCAAAAAATTACTTAAATTTAATTTTATAGATTTTCTGATCTTTTCACCCCAACTCTTATTGTTTACTGAATGATAAATTAATTAGTAAGTACAAGTAGTTGTTAATCTAATTGCTAGTGAAAAGAAACTTGATTAGAAAAATATTTTAAATTAATTTCTCAAAACATAAATTACTTTCATTGAACTTGGAATAAATTTTTATATATTTATTGAAAATGATTCAACTCTTAAAATTATTAACTCAAAAATGCTAAAGGTTTGAATAAAACTGATAGAAAAAAATTAATATCTACCACATTACTATAAATTACATGATTATCAACCAACCACTAAATAAGTTGAATTTCTAACAAAGCTTAAAAAACTACACGGAACAGGTACTGATAGATACCGATAAAATCTACTAAAAAGCCAAATATGTATGTTTAATTGTTGTAAAATATTTGTTTTTGTAAAAATAAGACTTATCCTTAAATTATGATTATCATGTGATTAGAATTCGATTAAAGTTGTGAGAAATATTTTAAGTTGTTAAATTTTAAATAAAACTGCTTAATTTGTAAATAATGTTAGTACTTTGAAGAAATTTTAAAATAAGACTTTCAGCAAATTAGTAAGAAAATAGTAGTTATTGAGTATTACTTTATAATTTTTGACAAGTTTTGATAAATCTTTAATAAAATTTGTTAGTACTTTGAATAAAAATTTTAAAAAAGTATCAACGTAGTGGCAAATTGTAAAGAAAATAATACATATGAATTAAAAAAATTAATTAAATTAACTAAGTTGTAAAATAATTGAAAAAATTTGTTAGATCATTTTTTTAAATTTTATAAGTTAGTTAGGTAATTGTTCTAGGTACTTGTTGAATGAAAATTAATTGTACAATTTCTCTTCATTCGTAGAAATAATCATATATATTTAAATTATTCAGAAAATTGTCAATAACAACATAAGTAATGGGTAACATAAATTTTTTAAATACTAGTCAATTTTAATTTTAAATTAAATTACAAATAATAAAATCAAATAAATACTTGAATACAAATAATGACATAAATCAAACATTTTCTTAGAACCGAACACGTATAGTATATTTTATTCAGATTCCAATAATATCATTAAAATTAACCAAAACCTTACTGACATATTTTGATAACCCTTACTCTCAACCAATCATTTCTCTTTAAATGACAATAATCCCAGATATATTCATTATTTTGATTAAAAATCAATGACTTATTTCGTTATTGAACCGAATAAATTTCTAGAAATCCCCTTAAAATAAAATTCATCTCTCGACCAATCATTTCCCTTTAAAATATAATAAAATTTACAATGAAAATAATTAATTGACCACCACTTTTTTTTACTGTAAAATAAAATTTAAATTTTAGGTTTCACTAAAATATTTTTAAAAATCAACTGATTTAATCAAATTTTTAAATAGATCATAAAATTATAATTAAAATATCATTTACTATTCAAAATCTATCTGTCAAATTGGAATCTAATTGGTAAATAATTATCATAAATATATGTTTCATAAACATTTTGTACCCTAAAATAAACTTATATTTAACATAATCATAAAATCAAGTTAAATCTAATAAATTATCGAGAAATTAACTGTTTATAAATAATTTCTTATAATCATTTCTTCTATAATTTTATTAAAAACATAATCAAACCCTAAATCCATTAAAATTCGAAAGAAAACATAAAATTCACAAAGATGATTAAAATTTACTAAAATAAATACCTCGTAAAACTAGATAGTATTAAAATTATCATAAAATTCCCCTAAAAGCACTAATGGATTTACATAGACTAAAATTATTTTATTGTTGTCGAGTACAACCTAATCTATTAAAGGGTGTAATTAAATTTATTAAAAGCTAATTAAATAATAAGTCAAAAGATGGAATTTTAAATAGTAGAGATTGTATTCTATAAAGAAAATTTTCAGTGAAGAAGTAATATTGGTTGGAGAGTACATTAAGTGACTAAATTCGTTGAAATTACTGAAAAAAGTTGGATAGCTAAAGATATCTACTAAATAGATGAAATATCAATTGATATTTTAAAAACTTACAAAGGTTATATACTTTTAATAGAGAAAATATGCATCGAAGAGGAAAGTAATCATTAAAGTGAGAACATATTTTTATACTTTTTAATCAAAGAAATATTTTTTATGCTTTTAATCGATAAAATATTTCTATGCTTTTTTATTGATAGACGATTCAAGCCAATTTTTATCTTAGGCTTTTTATCAAGAGTCAAAAAATACCCCCTGACTATAGTGTGATTGAAAATATTTTATGGATGAAAAATACCCTCTGTAACCATCGTAGGTGATTAGAACCAATTTTATTTTAGGCTTTTTTATCGAGAATCAAAAATACTCCCTTACTATAGTGCGACCGAAAAAATTTTGTGGATGAAAAAAAAAATATTTCAAACAATTTTAATTCAAAATAGTGCAAAAAATTTGAATTTAAAAATATCCGTCAAAAAATATTTGAAAAATAATTTCAAAAAAAATTTATCAAAAAAAAATTGTGCGCACACAAAATTAATTATCTTGATTACAATTTAATTTATTTTGTGTGCGCCTAATTTTTTTTTGATAAATTTTTTTTGAAATTTTTTTTTCGAATTTTTTTTGACGTATTTTTTTAAATTCAAATTTATTGAAAATCTTTTTGAATTAAAATTGTTTGAAATATTTTTTATTTCCATCTTAGTTTCTGCTCTCTGTTCCACTATTGGTAGAAAAAACACTAAAATCTTATCCATCATACCCATTGAAGATTGTGTCGCCATCTGATATTTTACTATCACCTCCATTGCTCTATTTTCTTCGCATTCTATTTGGGTAGTACTCTCTTGACCTCTTGATTCATATTCCGAGAATGAATATTTTTAGGAAATTACTTTTTGTGGCCATTTTACATGATCCTCCCATTGGTTTTCAATTGTTTTATAGATACGTCCAATACTCTTTGCATCTTCCTTTGGTGAGTGGAATCCTGTTTGCGTTTTTTCTAGACATATTTCTTCCCATTTGTTCGAAAATTAGTGCCGCAGTGAGATACCTAATGCCATATAATTTTCCTACCTAAATTTTTAAGTATTGTAATTCGGGATATAGATCATTCCCTACCAATATTTTCCCAACTGTTAGTTTCTGGACTTCCCGCATTTCCGTATCCTGATCCAGTTGATTTCTGAATGCAGCTTCATTAATGCCATGGCAAAATGATACATAGTGCTGGATTCTCATCCTGGTGTGATATACACGTCCTTCAGTACCTTTCCATCGTAATTTATAATGGCGATTGATAGTGGAATCATCTCGTGTGTTTCTGAAAGGCCATATTCGGCATCGATGAATAGAATTCTTTGACGTATTTCGTCGAAAGTCATGTCCTTTCTCAGAAATGAGTGTTTCTGTCACAGCATTTCATCGTTGATTGATAAAAATCCTGGTTCGTCGATTATGGGTTCATTTTTTGGAACCTCATTTATTGCTTTTTCGTATGATGCTCTAATTCTCTTCTGTCGCAGTTCCTCTGAAATTGTCCACGATTTAAATCTTTGTGCTTCATTCCATATTCTTCTAAGATCTCGATTTTCCCGTCGATAATGTGCATTTGGTATTCGTTTTCAGCTTTAGTTTCGATCTCTTCAGCTAATTTTAATCCGGAATTCATCTGAACAATAAATAAGAATATCTTCATTTTTCTGTCATCCGTGCGAAACCAGTTTGGGATCAACAAGTTGTTTTCGATCGAAAATCTTTTTGGGTCTCCATATTTTTCCTTCAATCGATGAAAATTGTCGAACGTCATCCTTGAACTGTTTTTCCATCGCTCCATTTTTTTCTAATAATAATAATAATTTTTTGATAATAATAATAATGATAATAATAATGGTAATAATAATGATAATAATGGTAATAATAATGATAATAATGGTAATAATAATGATAATAATAATAATAATAATAATAATCATAATCATAATTTGTTTTTCATATAGTTTTTCTGAAATATATATGTATATATATATTAAAAATATAATTAAAAAAAAAGAATTTTAAATGATTTCATTTTGCCTTTGATTTTAATTTCCTTCTAATTGCCCCTTTAATTTTCCCTTTAATGGGATAATTTCATTTACAATTTTGTCCAAGAATAATCGGATTTTCTTTTCCAATTTCTGAACCAATGAGATCACTGTTCTGAATACGATCTCTTTGGTTCTTTTATTTCTGTTCCCTTTTTCCTTTTTAAGGGGCAATTTTCTTGATTTTTCTCATTTAAAAATTTTTTTTTAATTAATTAATTAATTTGTTTTTGGGATTCCGACCCTTGAATCTAATAGTATTTTATTCGTCTTCAAAATCAAATTTGCCACCGGTTAACACTTTTTCCCTACCGAAAAATATTGATTTGTACTTTTTTCAAAATTTTAATTAACTTTAATTGATTTTGATATTTTTAAAGTTTTATTATTTTGATTCATATTTTATTATAACCCCAACATAATTAATTTAATAATTAATATAAAAAATAAAATTTAAATAAATAACAATGTTAGCTAATTTCCGCAATGTTTATTTATACAATGAAATATGAAATATTTCTACCGAGAATCGATCCTGATCACTCATAATCAAAATGTAAGTAGACTTTCGCTTTCTTATCTTCTTCCCTGCTTGATATTTTCTTTCACTCATTTGTATTCAACAAATATATTAATTTAAACAAATTTCTAAAAAAATTTTCCAAATTCGATTTACCAATATTATAAATTTTAAATAGATTCGAATAAAAATTTTTTTCACTTTTTAAAATATCAAAATTTAATGATTAAATTCAAAAAATGTTTTTTAATATTTTAAAATCGAATTTGCATTTTAGAAAAAATATAGATAAAAATATAATAACCTTATTATTTCTTTATTAAAATTGGGATTTTCGACATTTTACCTAGCAATGTTTTGGTTTGATAAACATTAAAAATTTTCCGCTATCGACAATAAAAAGATTTTAAAGTTTATCAACAATTAATATAGTAATTATAATATTATAAATAATATAAATAATAATAATATTATTTAAATCAGAATTAACTGAAAACTGATATTTTTTTCTAATTTAAACAAATAAGAATAATTTAGAAAATTAGTCTTTCAAAATATTTCAATAACTTAAAATATTTTTTAAAGAACTTCTAAATATTAAAGGCACATAACTATAATAAATAATAATAATAATAATAATAATAATAATAATATTTGAATAACGCCAACTATATATTTTGTACAACACATCAATATATATTTCGATCGTTTATCAGTCTTCTTCAGACTATAAGTCACATTAAAAATAACTAAATGAAACTAAAAACATTTAAACAAATTAACTAATAATAATTGTAATCAAATTGTACCAAACAATATAATCCTGATTTGTCTGAATGTAATGTTCTTATTGACTTTGAAATTAATAAGTTGTCAAGTTTGGAAGGTGAACAAATTTGATCTAATCACACATAACCAAAATATATGTTTGCATTGCCTTAAATACATAAATACATATTATGTGTTTGATGTAATGGTTTTCGGATGTTAAAATGAGTTTGTTATGTAAAATGAATTTTAAATTTTATTTATAAAATTTTATTGTCTAACAAAAACTTGTTAATTTTATGATAATTTTGTTTTTAAAAAATTAATTTGCAACTTTATTTTCTTAAAATTAAAATAATTTTATATTGTTTGAAGAATATAATTTTTCATATTAATTATAGTGATTCTGTCAATGTAAAAGAAATGTAGAAGTTAAAGAGAAATGATTACAGTAGAATATTAAAGTAAATTAATTAAAACAAATGCAACAAAAAGATCTAAAATTTCATAAAGGTAAGAGAATATTGACTTATCACTGTTTCTTGGAGTTTTAGTCTTTTAAAATTATTTCACTAAAAAAGCTTTTAAGAAACCTTTTTATCATTTTATCGATGGTTTAAAGGAAGCTCTTCAATATTAACAAATAAATGGAATTTAATGTGATTTTTGTACAGAAAAATAATTATATAAGAATAAATATAGTTTAGAATATAACTTTTAATTGTGAGCATCATTAATACAAATAGTAATATTGTTCATAATAATAAAAATTTTCTTATGATGGCTTCCATTGTTCTCATTATGATTTTATTTGCAAAATTATCATTGACATTCGATAACAATTGTTTCACATGAATCATTGTTCAATAAAATTAGTAGAAACTAGCACCAGTTTCATTGACATTTATGACAATATAGTTTGACAATATAGTCAAAGACAATTATTAAATGTTGTCAGTTGTGCCATGAAAATATAGTTTTCATGCGATTTAGTTCATTGATTTTATTTTAATTAAATTGAAAAAATAATAATTTACTAAATTTCTTCTAAAAAACTGTCAGTTTGGCAAAAATTTATCAAAAATCATTGTCCGCTTTTATAGGATAAATTATATAACGTAAAACAAACAATAATAATAATAATAATAATTATTATTATTATTATTATAATTATTATTATTATTATTATTATTATTATTATTATTATTATTATTATTATTATTATTATTATTATTATTATTATTATTATTATTATTATTATTATTATTATTATTATTATTATTATTATTATTATTATTATTATTAATAAATAATTAAATAAATTTGGCAACGATTTAATTAAAAGATAACGCCAATAAAAAACTTTTCGTACGATATATTTCGACAGCATAACTGTCATCTTCAAGTACACAAAACCAAATAAAAATATTATGAATTAACATTTAATTTAAACAAATTATTTTTTATTAATTTAATTTTGTAATAAATAAATATTTAAAAAATATACAACTTTTAACTAATTTAAAATTTTATTTATATAAATATTATAATTTTTATTTATATTAAAATTTTTTAAAAAATAATGTAATTTAAAAATTCAATTATTTTAATAACGTTAAAAAAAGTTTTTTTTAAAAAACAATACATAAACATGATTTAACATACTTAAACTAATTAAAAGCATTAAAAACATTCGTAGTCACAGCACTTTGCACATTAATCTTTGGATCCAATGACCTTATCAGCAATGCTTCACATATCACGCGTTCCCAATAATTATTAAAACTTTTCAACAAAATTTTAAAATCAGACATTCCTATTTCACTTTTACAGCCTCTATTGTGCTCACTAATATTGGTCAAACCCTTCAGTCGACAATGCTCGAGTACAGAGATGACGGAAAGTCTCTCCAATGTACGTGGCATTACACCCATTACATGTAAATTGATAAACCAGATCAGAACACAATCCAATCGGAGTTTTTGATTTATTAATAAACATATTGCGATCTTATACTCTAGATTTCCCATCTGTTTACTTAAATTCCTTTTATAATTTGTAAAACCTTCAGAGTACGGCAATACTAACACATATTTAGGCTCAATTTTTTTATATTCATTTTTACTATTATTTTAGATTAACACTCAATTCACACTCATTTGACAAATTACACTCAGACTTTCCAAAACATGGATCCTTAGGATTTTTAATCAATTTATCAACAGTCTCTTTAATCATCAACAATAACAATGATTTAGAATACCCATTCTTTATCAAAAACTCAACCAATTTATCAACACCTTTTACCGAATTACCAAAAGTAGAAGATAAAGACCATGAACGATAAATCAATCTTTTCACCATATTTCTCTTATACTTAAATTCACAAAAGCTTTCTGGAGAAGTATAAAGACCAGTATCAGTTTGTTTCTATAAATCTCTGTCTCATAATGTTTATCTTTGCGTTGAATTAACAAATCTAAAAACGCAATTGATGACTGTCTCTCCGTTTCACATGTGAATACAATGTTCTTATGTAAACTGTTCATAAAATGCAAAAAAGCCTCTACATGTTTCTGGTTTTCAAATAGAAGAAAAATATCATCCACATACCTTTTATAAACCAAGTATGTATATAAATAAAATTTTAAATTAGTTAAAAGTTATTTGAATATATTTTTTAAATATTTATTTATTACAAAATTAAATTAATAAAAAAAATTTGTTTAAATTAAATAGTAATTCATAATATTTTTAGTTGGTTTTGTGTACCTGAAGATGACAGTTATACTGTCGAAATATATCGTACGAAAAGTTCTTTATTGGCGTTATCTTTTAATTATTATTATTATTAGTATTATTATTATTATTATTATTATTATTATTATTATTATTATTAATATTATTATTATTATTATTATTATTATTATTATTATTATTATTATTGTTATTATTATTATTGTTATTATTATTATTATTATTATTATTATTATTGTTATTATTATTATTGTTATTATTATTATTATTATTATTATTATTATTATTATTATTATTATTATTATTATTATTATTATTATTATTATTATTATTATTATTATTATTATTATTATTATTATTATTATTATTATTATTATTATTATTATTATTATTATTATTATTATTATTATTATTATTATTATTATTATTATTATTATTATAAATCTTTAAAATGTCTTGAACAGTCTAACAACACTGCCTACACAATCTTTTATATATGTTTTAAATCATATTCAATATCACCTTTTACCAGTACCCCAAATATGTGTCTATTGTAATGATAAATATTATTTTTCATTTTTTTGTATAATATCTTTCAAACTCGCACTTAGTGAGAATATTAATTTATTACTGCTTCTTGGAGTTTTAGTTTTTTGTAATGATTGCATGAAGGAATAAGGCCCAAACTCCAAGTTCATTTTGGTATAGGAACCATCTGAAGATCCACCAAGACTTTTGTTTGGCTAGAAGCCACCTTAATTAAAACGAAACTAATTAAAACTGATTAGAATAAATTAATAATAATTTTTGTTAAAGTTGTTAATATGACTGCGGCACATACACATGCACCACCTACAGGAAAATAATATAAAAACCAAAAACATCAATTTAAACCAAAATTTAAACATAACAAAAATGATTAAAAACAAAATTTATAAAAATACGATAAAGCATATAGAAGCATGCACCAACATAAATTTAAAACATAAACCCCCAAAACCTACCAAAAGATGGTTTAGAAAAGACACAGGTGGAAAAGACGACAAAATACAAAATACAAAAAAAGACAAAATAAGGATGTAAATAAAAATAAAGAAAGGGGGAAAACAAATAAAAACAATAAAAATTTGAATAAATATTCAATTGATATTGTTTATTTTTACTGTATTTTTAAATGGTGTAAATCTAGTCATTGCTTTTAATAAAAAAATTTAAAATTTTTTTATTAATATTTAATATTTTATAAAAAAATTATCAAAAAATTACTTTTCGAAAAAATGGTATTTTGAAAAAACGGTCCTCTACCAATTTTACTAGTTGCTGGAAAATGCATGGGAGAATATTGTGATTGGTTGATGAAATAATTTGTAATTTTGTCAAATTGTCGTAAAAATTTATTATCTTTAAAAATTCTCATTGTTTTCTTAATATCCACCTCTCTGTCTCTCATCGTTCTTCTAGACAAAATTTCATGTCACACAAAGAATTATATCTAAATCCAAAGACATATGCCGGAGATCCCGAAATTATTGAAAATGCCTTCCTCAACTCCGACTCCGAACTCTTCGTCGACAATCGAATTCAAGTATTCTAGACTTCGTCAAAAGTACGAGAAAATCAAAGATACCTTGATCTCTCCAGAGCAGATGCGAGAACTCCAACAAAAAATAAACGGCTTTCGCTCAGCCGGGACGATTTAATTACAGAAATCAGAGCACATTGGTTGCTCATTTCAGACCAGAGTTCAGCCTTATTCCACGTGTTTACGAAGAAAGAGGTACAAGCACGAGTTTTCGGTAGCCAGATGACACAACAATTCAACCTGATCCCCGTGCACCATGTTCCCGACACCGAAGAGCGAGTTATATCAAAAACACAAACATTAAGTCACCAATCCAAACCTAACAAGAAACGACTCTGACGGAAGAAGCGGTGAGCAGTAAATGTCCTATTACTGTCGAACATATCCAATCTAATAAATCCATTACTAGTTCCTTATACATTTCCCGAGATTCAAAGTCGAATCAACATGCCAAGTCCAAACTATGAAATCTCTCCAATGAGAGACGATGCTTTAGCCCTAAAAATGAGGATGAATATTGAGAATGTCGCCGTATTTCTGCCATCAAGACAACAAAAGGCGATTGAGAAGCGCCAAGAAGTACAAATACCAAACCCTAGAGAGATCGATGTCCCTATAACTCAATGGTGGGCAAACTGATTGCTGGTATCATCGACTTTAATTTTTCTTATTTATGGGCGATCAACTTCCAAAAATGGTTTAAATTAAAAACTAATAACAATCTAATTAACGTCTTTATTAATAATAATATATTAAATAGATACATTGTGTTTATTATTTTGTGGAATATGGAAATACTTTATTGATAAAAATTTTGTATCAATTTTTTGATGTATGTATATATTTAAAAATTAAATAATAATTGTAAATATTAATTATCTAAAATGTTATTAAAATAGTATTTTTAAATTAACATAATGTTTTGTAAATATAAATTCATAAATTTAGTATATAAACGTAAATTGAATGTATGAATAATGAAATCTGTCCTTCTGAAAATATCAAGTTTACACTTAAGAAAAACTCCTAAAAAATATTGTGTGTTTAAATGATATTGAAAAAAAGTAGTTTTTTGAATTTCTTGAAATAAATTATTTTTCGCAGTTATTAATGGATGCTGTTATGGACTATAGTTTTATTTTTATTTGTTCGTGATTCCCACCTTTGTTTCGTTTTCTGTATCCTTAATAATATTTTTTATTAAAGTAATAATTAATCAATTTCCCATATTAAGTATCTAAACAACTTACTATGAGAAAAGAAAAAAATTAAAAAATCAATGGAAGAATCGAAAATATTAAATAGCAATTTGCCCAGAAAATATAGAAGATAAAATCCAAAACTAAAATAAGAAATTGATCAAGACTCCTTTATTACGAACGAACTATCCCTTACTAATATAAACTATTATCAAAATCAAGATTTATTTATTGCTACGAGTTAGCACCTATCAATAAAGAAAGTGTCGAAATTCTTTCATTACTCAGATCTACTATCAACTAATCAAAAGAAAACAACAAGATATCCTAAGATCCAATTCTCCATCGTTTTACAATTAACCAGATGCTTTTGTGATTAATACAGTAAACCCTCCAACTGCGCGGTTTTTCATTGCGCGATTTCGCAATTGCGCGGCCAAACCTTTAATACCAAAATTTCGATCTGCGCGCTAAAAATTTCGTAGCTGCGAGGTTTTTTTTGTTTTTGTCTATTTTAACAAGAAAAATCATGTCAATTTAATTTTTTATAGTGAAAATAGTGATTCATCGTATTTCGATGCACTGTATTTTTTATATAAAAATAATAAAGGCAGTTTCATTTTTCTACTGATGTGGTTAGGATTAGGATGTAAAATTACATAGTTTTAATTAATAGATATTTATACAAGTGTTTATTTAATTAAAAATATATTAGTATTAAATTCAAAAAAATCCTATTCGTGTGCATTAGATATAACCGTAATAAAAAATTCGGAGAAATCTGACAGCAGCTTTAGCACCATATGCTGAAATTTATAAAGAAAAACAAAAAGCTGGTAAGCAATCAGTGTTAACAAGCTTTTTTCCAAAAAATATACAATCACAGCCAATAGAATCAAGCTCATCAGCATGTATCAGTGATTAATATAACGTTACTTATGTTAATTTTTATTTATGTTTAGTCGTTGAATTGAGACTGTTTTTTAGTTCTTGTATTGTTTTTTATAATTTTTATTTATGTTAAATTTTTATTAATTTTTATAATAGTAATATTAATTATGTAAAAGCAATGAATTGAGACTGTTTTTATTAGTTTTTATGTTTATATAAATGTAAATATGTATATTAGTCGTTGAATAAAGACTTTTTATTATATTTTTTAATATTTTTGTAATATCTGGAACCTAACCCCATAATTACATATAAAATCGGGTTCACAGTGCGCGGTTTCGGTTTGCGCGTTGTTTTTGTGGAACGTATCTACCGCGCAGTTGGAGGGTTTACTGTAGTTTGAGTTCTAATTGGATTTATTAAAGTGTTTGTCTTTGTAATTTATTATATTATTGCAAATTTACTTACATATACAACATTCATTTCAGACCGTCCTGACACATTTTTTACAGGAGAATCGGCTGAGCTCTTACAAATTCTACAAATATCATTTCGTACAATAGATAAAACAATAAATAATATATCATTAAAATCTCCACACGTCATTCCTTAATAAAGTAAATAACAGATGCTATATATTCGAAAGCTGCAGTAGTTAATATTGTAGATGTGTGACATTCCATTTCATCAACGAGTCTTGTAAAATTAGGTGTGTAATCACTGATGCACAATTGAATAGATACCACTAAGTGGTCATCAGTTAGAGAATTGCGATTTGATGTTTTTCATAGATAAGTGTAACCAAAAATGCAAATATCCTCTTTGCCACCGATATCAATAATAGATATTTTTCATCTTAATAAATTCCAAAATTTATTTTCATTTGCACGTGATTTCAGAATCATAACTGATTATAATGTTAAAATTTCTAACTCTAGATTCAATGAAGATTTGATGAAATATTTATGTCATCGATTCCCCCCCCCAAAATGAAATAAATTCAAAAATTGGTTGAAAAATTATGAGATTTGTAAATCATTTCTCAAATTCATAATTAAAATTTTCCAGTTCAGAACAAAATATTTCAATATTACATTCACCAACAAGCTTAATATGTTTTTTGAAATATGGAAAGGTCTAAAATTTTGCCTTTTTAATTTTGAAGCAAAAGGTTTTAATTGTGCTCTAAAATCATTTATTGAACTGACCCTCAATAATATTAATTAGGAAATTGAATAAATTAGTAATTAGTTAAACACAAGTGCCATTGCATAACATCCACGTGATATAATAATGATTCGACAAGGACCAACATTATGATGGGTGTATCTAAAGTTGCAATAGTTCTACAAAGTAAGATATAAGGCATTCTGATAGCAGTCACGAATCCGCTTGCGAAGGATACTGCAACGAGTAGTGATTGTTGAGGCGCTCAACCGCTAAAAGCATTTCTAGTATGGGTCGCCCAAGGGCATCCAGTGCTAGGAATGTAATAATTATGAAGTGTATGGGTACAGACTTCAGTGGAACCCTAGAAAATACTTAACCCAAATAAATATTACCAGTACACCAACACTATCAATAGCCGGCTGAACAAATTGTTTAAAGGGAGGTTTATTATCGTGTTATATAAAAATTTATTTTATCGAACCAGAAGCGGATAATTTTTGTTTGAATACTGGAATCTTATAATTGCAAATAAAATCTTTATACCTTTCACCATTTATTTCAAATAGTTTCTTTGACAGATGATATCAGGGCTGGTGTGCTGGGGATTTTCAAAGATTCTTTTGAATTGAATTATTTTAAAAACTCCAGCACACCATTAACATCCGTGGGAAGGTAAGAATCAGGGTCGAGGCTCGAGATGACTTAGGTCTACCGATTACATACTACTCAGAGTTGATAGCTCATAACAGCTTAGAATACTTAAAGATTTTAAGTATTCCGAAAAATAAGTAGATAGTGACCAGTGAGTAGATTTGAGTTTCATGGATCACTTTAAGTTATCACGCATATAGCCCCCTTAAAAAGCGCCAGTGTTTCGATCTCGAAAATAGAGTTTCTGCATGGTTGGTCAACAAGTTATTATGAATTTGGTCAATGAGTTATGACACACTTTGCAATAAGTTATCGAACATTATCTGAAAGTTAAAAATATAATTTCTGACTTTAATTAGATGTAGTTTTTGTTTCTAGACTGTTCTGTATTATAAAAAGTGCAATTAATGATTTAATAGTTCGTACACTGATTTTAATAGCATTATACGTTTTTAATAACTGGAAAAACGCAACATCATTCATAAAAACGTTGAATCATCAAAACGTTTTTTAGTTCTCCTTAGAATTAAGAAAAAGTAAAATCAATCTCTAAATTTCATATATTTATTTATGACAGTTCATAGCAAAATCAAAATATTTTGACGTGATTTCAAACTTTCCTATCAGTTTTGGAAATCGAGTTTGAATGACTCTTCAAATGTCTAATATTATTGCACGAAATATAAATTTCTGTTAAAATAAACTCATTTTATTAACATATCGAATCCACATGAATAATAATATTCCAATAATTGTCCAAAATTTTGTGAAAAATTTGAGAATAATATTTTCAACTAATCATTATCCAGGAGATTAGAATTTCTAGAGAGTTATACTACAAATGAACTAGTCGTGATGTAAGGGTCACTCATTTTCATACGACTAAGGAAAAAATCCTTTTCTAAAAATATAACGCGATTTTTTTGTTTTAATTTATCTTTTATTATCGTAGTTTTTCAGGTTTTCATCAATATTATTATTCAAACATAAATTTAAAAATACTTTTCTTAATAATATAAAAGTCTAGAATCCAATCCATATATCATTTAACCGATTTTACCTTTTGCAGCTCATTATAAATAAAGTCTCAAAGATTAACTAAAATATCGTCATGGAGTCTGTATGAATTCATCGCACCTTTTTATTATATCTTTTGTTTTATTGCTTGTTAAATAAACAGTTAGATTATCTTATAAGGACAATTTTTGTTTTTCACCTCTGATTTCTTTATAAGTGACATAATATTTTCTACAAAATTTGACAGATTGTAGAAAATATTAAGTTAGATTATCGTTTATTAATTTAATCCTGGAATCAAGATTATTTAATTTAATCGGTTAATGGTTGTGATCTCTGTTTTTGGTTATACTGTTTCAACTAACGTTAAATAAAGGAACCCTAATAACAAATGAGCCTGGAACCTTCTATTGTAGCCCTTGAACCCAGAGTTTAACAGGGTATTAGCAGGCATGGTAATATAGCTCATATTTTACTATTAAACATCCATTGGACTACATTTCAAACGTCATTTATGAAGGGCAATACGAGTAATTGCAAAATTTAATTTTGAGTAGCATCCTAACTGGTATCCAATTGTAATATTTTCTTTTTTGTGTACCTAGTGAGAATCCCTTTAAAAGTGTCCATAATTTTTATTCCTTTTATACAGAGATTTTCAAATTTTGGTAATGACGCCCACGAGAGCTTGGATAGTTATACTTAAAAAAATAATTGATGCTGCTGGGTACCTAATAGGTTAGAAAATTAAAGTTAGTGAATTAAAACGCGCACCTTTATTCGATCAAATTTAATATATTATATTTAAAAAAATATAACTTTATTCAATTCACATAATATAATTTCTTAATATTTAAATGTTTACTTTTTCATTTATTTAAATAAGATTCATATATTGAAAGTTTAGTATTTGACTTAAATGTATGAAATTACTTAGGGTTGCCAGATTTTCGACATTGCAAACCGCGACAAAGAATTTTTCAAAAAAATAAAATCTTTATAAGTTATAAATCTTCGGTGCTATCATGTTCTACAAAAAAGTTGTTAATTTTTTTTCTCATACTTGACGATGCAACTGCTAACTTGAGTTTCTTGGTTTGTATGTGCTCTTTAATATCTGATGAACTACCATGAATTATACTAAAGCTTGAATTACAATGTTTACAAAACGCTTCTGTGTCAAAATTTCCTTTTTTTATAAAAGGAAATTCTGTCGTATATTTTTCTATAAATTGGCATTTTCTGTTTGGCATTTTTAAAGGTATAAACTAAATTTAATATAAAACCTAAATTAATAAACAAATATTTATTAATTAAAAATCACAACTTACATATTTTATAAACAGGTGTTGGGCCAGAACGTAAACGGCCTTCAAAATGTTTAAATGGATCAGAAACACACACGCAAACACAACACGCAATTTAAATAAAACCCCAAAACACCAATTAAACCATATAAAATCTGAGAAATAAAAGAATTAAATATAAATTAAGAAACCTAAAAATAAATTAAAATAATAACAAAATGCACCAAGATCCGCACGATACCTACACAAACATAACAAGAAAACACGACAAATTCGACGAAATTGGAAAAATCAATTAAAGTTCATTAAAGCAAGATTTAAATCGGAAAATTTGAATTAGTAATAATTCAAATAAAATTCTAAATAAAAAATTATAAAAATAAATCGAAAAATAATAAAAATAAATAATAGAATTTGCCAGAAAACAACAAGGTCGAATTTTGTTTTACTACATCAAATTTCACACGTCACACAAATAGGTATATATACTGATCCATTTTCACATTAAAGTTAACCATTTTTAAGCACAAGAACCATTTTGAAATTTGTTTAAAAACCTATTTTGAAAACGAATCGTTTTTGTACAAAACTATCTTTGATAATTATTAAAGTTTTAAAAGTCTTAAACGTTCTAAACGATCTTCGAAGTTACAGTTGGTTTTCAGTTATTATTTAGGTGAGGATCATTGATTTTGGAACCCCTTTCCACGCCCCGTACCTTGCATCTCTGTAGAGCTCTGCTCGGACGTCGGCGTGGGAAGAGAGGCATTTGGTTTATTATATGAATGTATGCTATTTTTATGAATTGGAAGGGTAACTTGTTATATTTTCTTATAATTAATAAATATTACTATGCATAAATTGTTTCATATATATATAATTTGTTAACTAAATCTGTCGAAATTTTTCCGGCCCACAGCCGACACATCACGCAAGAAAGCAAAATATACATAGTGCAGATGCATGTAAGAGCGTGGACAATCGCCAATGATATGCACCCGTGAAGACTCAGCGTGCGCAACGCAGCGGTCGTAACGTAAATATTTATCCCTATAGCTGAAGCGAGAAATAAGGAAGAAGTCTCCGGCTGCTTCCTCGTTTCTCAATTCAGAAAAATCGACCTAAAATCACAGTACACACGGCTTAAACTTATCACACCGAGTAGTCCAGTGGGCACTCAATAAATATAATGTAAACACAAATACGCCTAGGATCTATTAAAGGGAAAAGGTACGGGGATAAACTAAACTAAAATCGTTGATAGAATTAACCTGAATTAGCAATTTGAATCAATTTGATCATTTGGTGTACTAAATTGAATTTATTTTTCGAAACAATTATCCTTAACTTAAATCACCTTATGGATTAAAAACAAAGTAAATTGATTAGAATTAAACAAAAATTATGGGCTTAAAAATAAATTAACTTCAATCATCTCATAGTGTAAAGCAAGTTAAGTTACGGATAAAGATAAAACTAGTTACAAATAAATTTTTGATAATAGAGCAAAAGTAAACTACTTATAAATATATCATTCGGTGAATTGAACTAATACTGGAAAATAATCTAATTAGTAGTACGTTAAATTACATTTAAAAATAAATATATTAAGTAACTCAGTGAGTCCCTTAAACTGATTTTAGCTATCAAGTTAAAAAGTTTTCATTAAAAGTAAATGTTTCTTTAATTCAGTTGAATTTAAATAAAATGATGGCTAGAGAATTTACGTGACTCACGGGTTTAACTTAGATCAAGTCCTTGATTAAAAATTAGAGCAGATTGTATAGTAATAAAATAAACTTGTATGTAAGGGAAGGTAAAACTTAGAGTTATTAAGTCAGATGTTAGAAATAGTTCATTAAAATTGCCTAATCTATTTATTGATTAACCTAAGTTAACGATAAGAAAAATCTCTAAGGTAATTAGTAAGGAAAACTCAGGATGATCGATCGTAAAATTTGATCCAATAAATTTCGAGAAAATTAAGCTAAATAGTAAAGTAATCCATCAATAAAAATCAAAATCGATTAGGGGAAAGTAAGTTGAAGTCACGTTTTAAACTAAGATGTTGGCTGAATTAATGAGATGCTCCGTTAGTCAGACGTTTAGTAGGTTAAGTTAAAGAATTAAAACAATGAAATCTGTATTTTTACTTCTAATCGAAATAATTGTAATACCTTTAAAATCTCCACATAAATATGATACAAATATCATCAAACATCGGTAAATTCCAGCACGAAGTAATCCAACAAAAAATGAAAGTTCATAAAATCAACAATAAAACGGAGAACATTTATTGCCTTGAACTAAAGAGAAATTTTTTCCAACCATTAAATCGACCGACTAACACAATACTATAGTTTTGCAATTCCGCAATTTCATTCTAGCCAACCCTCAACATGAATTCCAACGGTTAATTTTCCCGGTACAATTTAAGTTATGAATAACATCGAGAACCATCAACGATTGACCACATCCGAAAATTTGTCGTAAGCAGCCAGCATAGCTCCTCAAAACCATGGACAATTAAATTAATCAGTAAGAAAATAAAACAGATTACCTAAACACGAAACCCCGATAAGACAGTACCGACGGCTTAAACGAACGCACAAACTAGACCCAGATTAATGTCAACGTCAACCATTAGAGTAATAGACAAAGTGGATTTCGATTAGTAGATTCGCACAACTGAATTACGACGAACTATCAACCATTAAAACACGGACGGATGTCGTGAGCGGATAAGAATCAAGCATTCCCAACATCCGTTCCGACAATTGACCATCGCGAGAAACATCCGTTCCGACAATTGACCATCGCGAGAAACATCCGTTCCGATAATTTACCACCGAGAGAAAGGATGAAATATAAATAATCATTTCCGTTGGAGGAATGAATAGACGAGTCAAGTATCAACAATTACGACAATGTCGATAGGCATTAATGATTACAATAACTATTGATAATTTCGTTAAACCTTAATAAATACAATAACTATTGATAATTTCGTTAAACATTAATAAATACAATAACTATTAGTAGTTACGATGAGCATTTAAAATTGCAATAACCGTTATTAATTACGTTAAACCGACGCGAGTATGTTTTCCCCCCCAACAGTAGTAACGTTAAATGAATTGAATCCCAAATAACTAAGTCACATAGACATACATTACATATTCTGCCCCATCACCTTTCTTCAGCATGAAAGAACTATGGAAATTACCAGAACATGAACCCAGACATTTCAGCACAATAATCCTTACAATTCCAGCTCGACTATCAAGTTCACTGAACGCTAATTTAACCAGTCAATGTATCCCCTAGAATTACCGGATGATTTAAGATTGCATGAACTCGAGATTGTAGATTTAATATTCACATAAATTAGTAAGAGAATATATGACGTTTACTTATTTCAGCAGAATTTATGTTGCCGAATCTGATTTCGAAACAAGAGGCAGATGAATGGCGCCGAGCCTGGAAACGAGCGCGCCCATCGATGACTCTCGACGAGCCACGCCCGAAACGATCGTGCCCGTCGCTATGGCATGTACTGGGCAGAGGAAATGACCCACACCGACCAGAGGAGGAACAGTATCCTGCCGAGGAGATTGTCGACCATGCTCGAAGCCTGCTGGCTCAGTGGGAGAAGATCCAAGAAGAGGTCGACCTACAGGTGGTGAAGGCGAGGATGTACCTCGCCAACGTTGAAGAGGACGTCCTCGTCGGACGTATCGCAGAAACGTACCCAGCCCGACCGGCACGCAACCTCCGACGACCAGTGCCCATTATTCCCGGTTACACCCGGAGGAAGGAGTCAGGAAATTTCTCGAAGAGTCCTGAGCCTCCAGACACAAGCATGACTAACATTTGTATCTTATTGATGTTATGAATAATGAATTATAATGAATTATCATCTTAGAAATTTTTGTTTTAAATAAGTTTTCTGCTACGATTATGTTTGAAATAATTAGAGTTCTCCATATTAGACAAAATTAATATTTTTCTTCATAGAAATGTCGGCCCTGAAACTAATGGAAAATGAGCTAGCCCGCGCTAGGCAGGCAAACGCGGAGCTACTCAGCCAGATACTACAGTTAACTCGCGAAGTACAACAGGTCAAGGCGACCTGTTTAGACCCCAAACGGACGAAACTACTCTACCAACGTCTCTCCGCAGCTCAAAAAGGCTGGGCCGAAGAACGCTAGCTCAATCGGAGTCTGCGCACACAGATCAGGGGCTTAGAAGTTGCCCTAGCAGCCTGTCGGGAAGGGGAAGCGGTAACGTATCCGCTCATCTTCGCCCCTTCCCAACTATCAAGTCAACGCGTCATTGATGAAGCCGCACCAGGCCAAAAACCGACAGCTACCCAATCAACCATCCGCCGGCCGGGACGCAAGGAACGGGCCCGACGCCGAGCCGCACAAGCGTCAAGTCAATCAACTTAACTTATTATGCATGTCCTTTGTTCATTAAATAAATCATCTCTTATATATTCGGTCATGATGGGTTAGACTCGAATTCACCTACACCAATCAGTCTATAATTAAGGGACCAATGTAAAGCGAGCATAGGTCTTCTATCGACAGCTCGTGAACCCGAGGATTGCCTGAGCAACTATAGTACTAGCATATGGTACTCAATTTTTGCGGGCATTCCACCACTTGAACACATTACCAACGTTGCCTAGCAACGGGTGCCAAGTGGCGATCAGCAACTTTTTGTATGGCGTTACTAGGGTCACCCGAAGGATAAACAAGATTTGAAACCCTGTAACCCACCACAGGTAATAATAAATTTCAATCAGCTACCAGTCAAATAGTTTAGAAATAAATAAACAAACAAAACCGTAATGAAAACTCAGTAAAAAATATATAGGCTGGATCGAGAATTTGAAAAAAGAAACGAAGAGTCACAAGTTTTTTCAATAATTTTTTTTTCTGAAAAACCGGGACAATTGAGCGTCCCGAAACTTTTTTTCGGGACACCAAAAAAATAAAATCCGGGACAATCCCGAAAAACTGGATCGCCTGTCAACCCTAAATTACTACATTTTTATAATTAAATATTATGTTATAATTAATTATTTGAAAATAATATTTTTTGTGAATTTGTTTAAATATTACATCATTTAATATTAACTTGTAATTTGATCATTACAATTTGATTAGTAATTTAAATATGCCTGAATGGGAACTTTCTTCGTTGAAAGTAAATGATAATAAAGCTGGTATGGAAAATTTAGATAAGAAGAAAATTAATGAAACAATTTTGGAAGCATCAAGAGGTAATATGAAACAAGTTTAAATTGTGATGTCAAATTTTAGGAAGTAAATATTATGAACATGAAGTCAAAAAAGCTAAAGAATTTGAAAAACAACTTTTATTGCTCAAGGAAAAATATAATTCCTTGTCTGAAAATGATATTTTAAGAGGTGTAAAGAAGGTTATTTTTTTAAAAAATGAATAGATGAATCTCAATAAATTATAAGGCTAACAAATTGCTTGAAAATATTTCTATAAATCGTAATTTAAACCAAACATTTGTTCATATTGATATGGACGCATACTTTGCTGCTGTTGAAATAAACGATAACCCATCTTTACGTACTAAACCTATGGCAGTTGGTTCATCAAGTATGCTTGTAAGTTGCAGTAATTGCTAAAATAAATTACATTTCCTTTTAAATTGAAAATTAATAATTTAAATTGAAATTAATTTTAAATGTAGTCAACAAGCAATTATGTAGCGAGGAAATTTGGTGTTAGAGCTGGAATGCCAGGATTTATTGCCAAGAAACTTTGCCCAAATATTATTCTAATCGAGCCAAATTTCAATAAATATATATCAATTAGTCGAATATTTCGAAAGATATTCTTAGATTACGATATAAATTATTCTGCATGCGGTCTGGATGAAGCAACACTCGATATAACTGAGCATTTAAAAAACCGCATTAGCTATTCAGATAAACAAAGAACATTTTCTTGTAATGTATCATGCGAGTAGTGTAGCGTTTTCGCCCTTAAACTGCTTTCGTAATTTTTGCTTATTAGATGCCGGATACCTATTCAAATCAATAGCAAACAAACTAAACTATTTAAAATTTGTGATGAATGCGGAAAGCTGATTGGAGCACAAGAAAAGACCTTTTCCATTAGCTCATGGAGTGCCGTTGAAGAGCTACGTTTTCGAATATTTGCCAGCACTCAATTGACGTCCAGTGCCGGTTATTATCTCTATATTTTGATTGGTGCATTTGTAATTCATGTAAATATCATCATTCAGGAATGGCATCCAACGGATTACTGGCCAAGATCGTATCCGATATAAACAAACCTAATGGGCAATATCATCTCTCCTCCGATCCATGGGACATCAATGTTTTCATCAAGCAATTGCCAGTTGGGAAGGTTTTCATTAAAATTTTCTTTCACTGTAACATAATATATTAAATTAAAATATAATATTGTATCAAAATATAAATACTGAGTTACTATTAGCTACTTATAATAATAAGTAGTATAAAAATATTAATGCAATTCAGTACAAATAACACCTTTTCAGTTTCCTGGTCTTTTAAATTATGCAGACTTGTTAATTTTTCGTGAACATTAAAATCATTAAAACATTCCGGTCAATAATCCATTCAAAAATTCAGGATGTAAAAATGAAAAAAAATTATTCCGTTATATGATTTCGTATGTGATGTTTTAATTGGAAAAATAAATCTTTATCACTGATAAATTATCAGTCAGAAATTATAATTTCAAAATATAAAAAAGTACAAAAGTGTAAATTTAGCAGTATATTCTCCGGGAATATTTGGTTTAAAAATCAATAGTTGACTTGAAATTTTTTTCGCGCTTTTTCCTTAATTTTTTTCAAAATAGTATGCGTGATTTTTTACAAAAATTTTTGATGAAAATTATATTTGTTTAAAAAAATTAGTTTTTGAAGAAAAATTAAATTTTAATAAAAGATTTTTAATAAAAATTATTTTTTTGAATTAAATTTTTGTTAAATTTTTTTTCACTTTATTTTTTTAAAATTTATAAATTTTACTTAATTTTTTACGAATATTAAAAATTATTTTTAAATGAATTTTTAAATTTTTTTTTATATATATTAATTTTAATTGTGTTATTTTAAATGCTTTTCAAATGAAAATTTAAATTTTTAATTAAAAATTAAACTTTAATAATTTTTAATAAAAAATTAAATTTAAATAATTTTTAATTTTTAAATGAAAAATATTTTAAAAATCGATAAAAAATGTCAAATAAATGTGTTTCTGATCATAGGTTTTGGCAATTTGAGACGGTAATTTTAAAGTATGTATCTGCAATTTCGCAACCCCCATGCTCTTTTCGATCCCCCCCAACCCCATGCTCTTGAATCTACTGCAAAAATCTGTTTTGCAAGCGTTCCGTATGACTTCAATGAAGATGGAGATTTTTATTTCCTTCCAAACGTTTTATATTTATTATATATAAAAAAATAAAGCAATAATAAAAAAATCAATTTATTATAGATAATTTAACAAATATGAATTATTATTAAAAATTATGAAATATTTGGTGTGTGTCGCAAGTATAAAAAGTCAGTTCTCCAGGCCTGACGTTAGACTTCTTATTCTGGAGATATCTTAAATAAATAGTCTACTACAGAAAACCGACATCATCAGGAGAGCTAAAATGGTTTTTCCGTGTGTTGTTCCAATTAGTTTCTCCATCCAATTAAGGACGTCCCCTAAGAAGGGGAGTGAGTGGGTCTTTAAATATTATACATAATGGATTATTGATTTTTTTCGTATTTTGTGTGGTTTCTAAGATGAAGCATAAGGCTCGAATTGGTAAATGTTTATAGACATATATCTTCCCCGAAAGATGCAAGTTAGTATAAAGAACTTTCTCTGAATTTTTTAGATTTTGTCAATATTTTTTGACGAATAAGCTTTGTTATATTTTCAATTTTCTAGGGTTATTGTATGATTCTTTACAGACTCTTACCTAAACGCCTTTAGGATTATTATCTTTATCTCGCGTAATTACCCGTTGATAATAACCATGTTGGTAATGTACACAGTCGGTGGAAATCTGTGAGCAGATGAACTCCATTGTTAAAACTACTCCTCATGATCTTGACTGCCAATGATAAGTCTTACGTCTCTTTCCTTCTATGTCCTCGTCCATGATTATCGATTGTCTGTGATTCAGAATTTCAAATGGTCCACTTTATTCAATACTTACTAACATATTGATGGAAAATTTCCTATTTAATTCTAGTGTTTTAGAGTTTTCCCAGGATGTGGCTAATTGATTGACAAATAAGTGCAATTGATTGTGCTACTTATTTGTTTATTTTCACACGTGTTATATCATGTCCTTCAATCTGTTTCTATCTTCCAATACACTTTCTTATTTCGGCTTATCCTCGCTATCTACCTTACACTTATCTATTTTGAATTACAACTATTGATTCTGATATGTGCGTTTCTATTTTTCACCACTATTTCCAATCATATCTTTCAATACAATTCCTCACAAAACCTCACTTTTCTTTAGTAGTAGGATGTGAGCCTGTCAGATACAAGCCCCCTGGCTTTCATAATATTATGTAACATCTGACCTCTATCCACGCTGTCACTACCTGGAGATAGGCCTTTGTCCACGTGGTTGCTGGTTAGTAATTGACATCTGTCCACTGTTACCAGTTAACCGCATGATTATGTCACGTGCCACTGGTCAGTCACTTATTATACACACCTAATATTTCTTGTATGATGGGACGTAAATGAGACAGTGCTACCCACATTTCTTCCTCTAAATTTGTCAGTCTTTCTCTTTTTTTTGTTTTTATGTTGGTTAGCTTAGAAAACCCAACTTCACATAAGTATGAAGTTGAAAAACACAGTAAAATTTTGATGGCTTTTTCTGATATTTGTGGGTATTCTTGTTGGACAGATATACAAAATTCATCAAGACTCGTTTCAGCGTGTTTCATTTTTAAAGTGCGATCCGATGACAAGGATATAAGCTCCTCTTCCTCTGACACATTAAATTCAAAATTATGAGGCAAATTTTCAAAAAAAGGATTTCTTACCCAGTCATATTTCTCTGTGTCCAGAGAGGGAAAATATTTTCGTATGTTGCTTTCGAGTATTGACAAATGTTGTGATATCAAGGAAACACAATCACTGTTGCTGGATACAGATGGAAACATGCTAAAATTATTTTCTTCTATTCTTGTCTTCCAGTGTATGATCTTCTTGTGAAAGGCTGATAGTTTGTCTGTTGATGTTAAGATATTTTCATTTGCACCCTGCATACTCGTATTTACAGAGTTTAAATAATTAAAAATATCTTTTAAATAGCCCAATTTAGTTCACCACATTTCATTCTTGAAGTCTTGCGCGAAGTACATGTTTTCGTCTTCGAAGAAAGCAATTAATTCTTTTTTTAGCTGTAGTACACGAGAAAGTACCTTTCTTCGAGAAAGCCACCTTATTTCTGTATGATAAAGTAAGCCTTCATATTTTGCTTCCATAGCCATACAAAGTTGTTTAAAGATTCGGCATTTTCAAAGGTCTGGTCTTAATGTAATTCACATATCAATAACATTAGTCAGAACACTTATTCTCCTTCGCCATATCAATTATTCTCCTTTATTATCTGAGACGGGAATTTTCAATACTTCCTTCTTTGCATCCTCCCCAAACAAAATATTGGCAATTTCGCTACATGCTGGTAAAAATTAATGACTCAGCTATAGTATGAGGCTTCTTCTTCATAGCTACTAATTCTGCTATTTTGTACGATGCTATTTGAGCTTTATCGGATAGTTTCACAGTTTTTTCAAAACACGTCGCTTCTTTATTTTTAATTTTTAGAAGTCTCTCAAAATAATCTTTTCCTTTTGCAGTAAGATTTTCATGGTTAGTTATAAAATGACGTTTCAATTTTGTAGGAACCATTGCACTGTTGGCAAGTTTGAATCCATGTAAAACCGTACAATAAATACTCATCTAAATATTGACGATTAACAATTTTTTGTTTTTTTGAAAAATTGGGCTTTGTATTTAAACTTGCTGACTAAAAACAATCGCTTCCAAGAATCGATCAATTTTGGCTCGTGTGACGACGAAAATACGGATCAGTATTCAGTTAATATATTTATCAGAACTTTTCTCCCCAAAATTTACCATCCCCCGAATTCTGCCGCTCTGGGCTATAGCAAATAATGTAAATCCAGCCTTGGTGGGGAGGAGTGGGAGGATGCTTGTTGAGCAGACTCCTGACCGCTGACGGTTCTGACCGTTTGCTCCTATCAACATTTTTCCGGCAACGCGACCTTTACAAGCTTAACGGTACATGATTATCGCGGAATACCGGTTGGGAACAACTGTTCTAGAACCTCCACACACCTACCTTCTGGAACCTACCTTTCTGAAACTGTCCACACACACACATTCTAGAATATTTCCGAAAACACACATCGACCAACGATCACAGATCCACACAGATCAGCACAGATCAACTTAGTTACTTTACTAAAAATTCAAACTTTGACTTGTGTATTTTTCAATAATCTCCATTTTGAAAATACCAATCGAAATTTAAACTAATTTTTTTTAAATTTCAACTCAATAAATACGTAATAATTGGGTTGGTGGTGGTGGTTATTAGAGTTTAGTATTTTATGCCTTTTTTTACTCACAATTTATTTTATTATCAATAATTACTCTTTCTCCAGGTTCCCGGTATTGGGAAAGTATCGGAACGTAAATTAGATGTATTGGGTATTGTGAAATGTGAAGATTTTTATCATAAAAGGGGCGCACTTTATCATTTGTTTAAACCGTGTATGTTTTCGTATTTCATGAGAATATCTCTTGGAGAGGGAAGTCATGAATTTCCTGAGGTTGAATCTGAAGAAAATTCAAACGGGATCGATAGGAAAAGTATGAGTGTTGAAAGGTTAGTCAAATGTTTTATATAAATAATTATATCGATTGTAAAGGTTTATATTTTAATTAAAAAAAGTTTTTAAGTAAATTTATTGCAGTTTAAATATTTTTGAAATTTTAAAACCGGTAATAATTTAAATATTTGGCTGTGGGTGTTGAAATCAATATAAAACGCTGTGGATACATGTTTTCTCCGTTCAATCTTTTACTGAATCTTTTAGGCATATCAAGGTGTTTTTATTGTCTATAACTGTTTTTAAGTCTTCCTACTTTCGACCCCAAAATTATTTCGTGGCCAGTTTGACAACATATTTTTGCCGGAAAATCTCAAATCTACACACCATAACGCGATAGATCTAAAAAGTAAAATTTCACTTAAAAATCAATATTTGCACATTTAAATCAATACTTACAAATACAAATTATTTTTAAAATTTGAACTTAAAAATCAATAATTACATTTAAATAATCAATAAACATCGTTAAAAACCAATAATCTCCGTTGAGTTTTCGCAATTGGGTGGTAGCTAACCAGTGCGCAGTAACAAAGGGTGGTGCGGAGGCTCACATCTACCTACATACTTATATTTTATTATATCACTTGATAGGTAGGTAAAGACGCCTGAGCACCTCATTACTCGATATTGATGTAAATAAATGTGCCTGAAATCAAATTAGTAGTACTGAGATATTATTATTTTGGTAACTTCCTCTATTTCGTTCTTAAAATGTGCTTGCTTCTCAAAACACTCATATCGAAACAAAATCACTACAATAAATAAAGGAAAATCAAGTAATTCGTTCCATTATCTAAAAATATTATTTAAATCAAGTATATTTATTATCCATATATTGATTTAAGTTTTTATATTGGTTTTTAAACAATTTATTTATGAATTTAAAATTTTATAATTTAGATATTGAATTTTAATTTTTTAAAAATTGTTTTTTTACCTTATCTATTTAGTCTTATCTTTAACCTTATCTATAATTATCTATTTAATCTTTTTGAAACTCACTTATGAAAGTTCATTTACATATATACTTAGAATGCATTTTTAAAAATATACACGTGGAACTTTAAACTAGTGGCTACAGTCGCCTTGAATCATATCCCTGTTGTTCATATATACTGAATTCAATACAACTGTGAGGATAATTAAATAGAAGAGTTAATTATCGTGTTTAAAATATGAAACGTACTAAAAATTATAAAATTAAATTTAAATAATGAAATAATGAAATAGCTTGATTGCAAAATTAATATTTAGGAATGTTTGTAATTTAAAAATATTAAATATTTCCCAAGTAGTTCCCAATAATTATTAAAACTTTTCAACAAAATTCTAAAATCAGACATTTCACTCTATTGTGCCTCTATTGCGCTCACTAATATTCGTCAAACCCTTCAATCGACAATGCTCTAGAACTCGAGTACAGAGATGACGGGAAGTCTCTCCAGTGTATATATTATCACATCCATTACACGTAAATTGATAAACGAGATCAGAATACAATCCAACCGGAGTTTTTGATTTATTAATTTTTGACTAGTTTGGAAAAGAAAATTGCTTCCTTCCAATTTGAGAAACCCATTATTTATAAAAGTTATGTGGATGATCTTTTTCTTGTATTTGAAAACCAGAAACATGTAGAGCCGTTTTTGCATTTTATGAACAGTTTACATAAGAACATTGTATTCACATGTAAAACGGAGAGAAAGTCATCAATTGCGTTATTAGATTTGTTAATTCAACGCAAAGATAAACATTGTGAGACAGAAATTTATAGAAACAAACTGATACTGGTCTTTATACTTCTCCAGAAAGCTTTTGTGAATTTAAGTATAAGAGAAATATGGTGAAAGGATTGATTTATCGTTCATGGGCTTTATCTTCTACTTTTGCTAATTCGGTAAAAAGTGTTGATAAATTGGTTGAGTTGTTGATAAAGAATGGATATTCTAAATCATTTTTATTGTTGATGTTAAAAGAGACTGTTGACAAATTGATTAAAAATCCTAAGGATCCATGTTGTGGAAAGTCTGAATGTAATTTGTCAAATGGGTGTGAATTGAGTGTTGATCTAAATAATAGTAAAAATCGATATAAAAAAATTGAGCCTAAATATGTGTTAGTATTGCCGTACTCTGAAGGTTTTACAAATTATAAAAGGAAGTTAAGTAAACAGATGGGAAATTTAGAGTATAAGATCGCAATATGTTTATTAATAAATCAAAAACTCCGGCTGGATTGTGTTCTGATCTGGTTTATCAATTTACCTGTAATGGGTGTAATGCCACGTACATTTTAGAAACTTCTGGTCATCTCAGTACTCGAGTTCTAGAGCATTGTCGATTGAAGGGTTTGACCAATATTAGTGAGCACAATAGAGGCTGTAAAAGTGAAATAGGAATGTCTGATTTTAGAATTTTGTTGAGAAGTTTTAATAGTTATTGGGAACGAGTGATATGTGAAGCATTGCTGATAAGGTCATTGGATCCAAAGATTAATGTGCAAAGTGATGTGACTACGAATGTTTATGTATTTTAAAATAATTTAATTTATAAATTACATTATTTTAAAAATTATAATATTGATAAGAATTATAATATTTATATAAATAACATTTTAAAATTATTTAAAAGTATTTAAATATTTTTTAAGTGTTTATTTATTAGAAAAATAAATTAATATAAAAAAATTGATTTGTTTAAATTATAAGTTATTCTTAGTTGGTTTTGTGTACCTGAAGATGACAGTTGTGCTGTCGAAATATATCGTACGAAGAGTTTTTTATTGGTGTTATCTTTTAATTAAATCGTTGCCAAATTTTTTAAAAATATTTATTGAATATTTGTGTATTAATATTTTATATTCGATTGTTAACTCATGCTTGCTAAAATATCCTCAAAATAAATACTAAAAACATTTATAGAATACAATTTAATATTGAGTTATTTGTAAAATAAAATTTGAAATAAAATTTAGAATTTAGTATTAATAATTTTGATTTATGCTCAGAATTTGAGAAGCAAACTGCTAATAACAAAAATACACACACAAATGTATATATACACATAGAAATGTCAAAATACGTTAAAGTTAAAGTGTTAAATAATTTGTTCATGTAAAATTTCAATGAAAATTAATTTATTTTTATTGATTAATTTATCTTTTATAATTCTTATAAATTCATTATAATAAGTTATGTATTTATTGAAAAACAAGGTACGACATCTATTTATTTATTCAAATATAAAACATCTACAATTCACAAAAAAATTCTTTCATTAGACATTTTGTGAAAAATCTATTGATATGGTGATTATAATTTCTTAAAATTCGATAATCGGGTTCCTGGAACTCTTCATTTATTTCTTGACAGATAGCAGCATGTCGAATGTTGAAAGACATTGAATATAGGAGACTTATATTATCCAATTTTTTATTTTGCTTAAATTATTAAGTTTTATCGTTTTCCGGAATAATATTTTACGCTAATTTAAATTATTGAATATCAATTTTATTAAAAAATATTCGTTCTTTCAGACCAGTGTTCACAAAGATACATAACAGGTTGAATGTTAAGCTCCACAAATTCCAAATAATAACATCCCCATAAAATCTTATTCATATCTAATTTTTCAGAAAAATTAGCTTAACTGTTTTTCGATTATTCATTACTTGTTCAGTTATCGATCTGCGTTTAATCGTCTTTCGTTAATTTTCGCTATTCGATACTTGAATCATATTGCTTATCATTGAATCTTTTATACTACTTACACGCATACAAATTTTTATAGCATATTCATCATATATATCTTGGAACGAGTATAACGCTTAAGTGTCGCGTTTACCGATATTCATATACAATTTAATATTATAATGCTCAAAATTTTGATCAACCAGTTTAGGCTTGGAATTTACACGTTATATATATCCCATTTTAAATCTAGTGCTAATTTTATTGGTTTAATAGAACATTCCCAGATTGTAATGATCCGATACTATTAATGGAAAAATGTAAGACGTTATGTAAGGACTTATGGAAAGAGTTATTAAAAAAAAATCTACTGGTAAAATACCATTTGGATTTCTTTACAATATTATTCTTATTATAGGGTAAATGCATTTCCATTAAATTGAAATTGTCTAGTTTTGAAGTGAGAACTCGAGCTTTTAGTAATTTAGAAGCTACTAATGATCTTAATAACATAACTAATTGTGCATGCGAGTTACTTCAAACAGAAATCAACAATGATCAACCTCACAAACTTTGCTTAAGACTTTTGGGTATGTCGATGTGTTTTATTTCTTTAAATATCGAATTTCACTGTAAAATAACAATAATTATGAATATGTTAATTGATAAATCATGAACTTGTGAAACACAATATAATTATTATAGGAAAGAAACTATCCGCCTGCCAATCTATATGATTTTTAAAATCCACAAAATTGTGTAAAATGTCTTCCTATCTTTATCCCCTGCTACAATTATACCTTTTATCTTATGGTCATTTGTCTAATTCAGTTTTCATTGTCGATTCCTTAAGCTTTGCCACGAAAAGATGTAAAATATAATTCGAAAAGTCAGTCTGATTCAAATACTTGTTAAATTATTTATATATAAAATAAAATATTTACTAAGTTCATTGTAAAAATAAACTCATACAGCATGGTGCTGTTTTTCCTTCCATTGAATCAGCTAGTCCAAATTTAGTATCCATATAATCCAAGAAATGTCTTACATACTCACGACTAAAACGAATAAAAAAATATCAAAATATAGATCTGAAAATTATTTTTTATGTAAAAATTTGATTTTATTCTGGTTTCTAAGAGTAATTTTATATAATTTTTAAATGTTTTTTAAAAAATATAAATGCATTTATTTGAAAGATTTTGATACAGTTTGAAGACTATTATTAATTAATTTGTTTCAATATTCCTTATTTTCGTTAGGCTATTGTTAATGTGATTTCACAAACACAATAATTGGTTTCTCTTCATTCAATGATATAAATTATTTTTTATTATTTGCTTGTATGGTTTTATCATATATATTCCGTTGAGTATTGCTTAGGTCACAATAGTAGTCTTTTTTGCATATTTAAAAACACGATATAATAAGAAATAAAAGTCTTCCAGATTTAGACCATCTATTTTAAACTCGTTTCTGATAATTTTCCAGTTGCAGTAAATTGTCTAGTTAAGAACTACGATTTGCTTACGTAGGATAACTGAGGATTTTTATTACTGCGATCAATATAAAATGATTTTGAGCCCCCTGCGATACTGGCATTTCAAGCATGATTTCACAATTCAAACATTTCTGTTCGCAGGTTTCATCTTGGATGAAGCGTTTTAAGAAAGATGAATGTAATTGGGAGTAAAACGGACTTATAAAACTAACGACATCTTATATGGAGCAGTCTGAAGTATATTCATATTGGCTCTTGTCACTGAAACCTTTGAGATACTTTTCTATCTGACGTTGAAATAACTTCTAAGCTGCGGCGGACTTTACTCCTCGAACAACTAATTCCGTGGCTGAATGGTACTTTGGTATCTTTTCTTTGTCCCAGTATCATCATCCTACTCAATGGATTTGGATGACATTTGAAAAACATTAAGAAACAAAAAGAACGTTTTCTATAGGCAACTTCCGTAGTCATTTAATCTTCAAAAGACGTATCGAGATTATGACGTTGCACATACAGTTAATCTTTATTTAGTTTCAAAAGGTTCTGCAGATTTTGCTAATAATCGCTAATCTGTCCCACCATTTTTACATTTAATATTTATAGATATAAATAATATTTTACAAAACAAATCAAACATTCTGTGTTTATAATGTTTGCTAATGCAATATCACAATAAGTTTAAATGTCATGTATCAGTATTTTTTGTCTTTTACAGCTTATCTTTTCTAGTTTTGTAATTATATTGACTTTCTTTTGGTAACAGGAGTGAGAATAAGTGTATTAAGTATGAAATTATCTCCCCTGGCTACGTTGACTCAACTTAACATAAAAGAAGCTTTCAAAAATCAAGAAATGAAAGCTGAATCAACAAAAAAAGAAGAGGGTGTAAACCATGAAGAGCAATTGAAAGAGAAATGTAGTTCTGAGGTAATAAAGGATGATTCAATTGTACAATGCCCTGTCTGCTTTGTCTCTGTGAATATATCAAATATAAATACACATCTTGATTTCTGCATTTCGCCCGCAAATTCTGAACAACCATCGACCTCAACATATGTTCCTACTCTCAAACGGTTAATTATGTCAATAGAGTGCAAATATTTTATCATCCTTTCAGATCAGCTCCTGTAAACTCAAAAAGTCGTTCAAAGATTCCTCGATGCAATAGTAACCGACTTTTTGAAAAATGATTCTGTGCTAAAATTAGATTTTTGTGAATGTTTTCTATCAATGATTATTGGTTCGGAATAAAATTCGATAAATTTTTTTCTTACTAACTTTCCAGAAAAGTGAAAATATTGAAATAAATCGATTTTAACATTATGTTCAATTGCATCACGCTCTTTATAAAATTACATTTTTCCATATAAAATCAAAACCTGCTAAGTAAAACAACTCAATTGTTTACAGACCCATAATAAGGAAATTTGTATTTCAGTATCGATGCACCGGAATTCAGTAACGTGCCCAAATAAATTGTATGGTGTAAGTATGTTAAACTTGCGGGCCGCATGTGGTCCTTCACAATGTTTTTTGTGACCCAGACAACAAATTTAATGATTATTAAAATATTGAGTAAAAACTAAAATTCAAAAGAAATGTTCATTATAATTTAAGAAATTTTCCTATGTACATACGTAAACCCATATATTTATTTTTATTACATTTAGAGTTATAGATAGGTAGAATATAAAGTAGTACCTAATTTTTTTTTTTGACAACTTACATTCAGGCCCAGGCAATTTTAATATATAAGTTAATTGCTTAATTGAACACTCTTAAACGAATAGCTCCGATTAATGAACACCAATTAAGGTACTTATTTGTTTTGATTAAACATTAATTTTTTTTATTAATTGGATATCATTATTTTAAATAATTATAAATAAACCTAATCCAAAAATTATCTATTTCTATTAAATAATTTGTGTTAATTAAAATGTCCAAACGAAAAGCAGTAACAGTACAAGAAAAATACGAAATAATTAAGCGAATTGAATAGCAAAAAGTTTCGTAAATCCAAGTTTCTATTGAAAGAGGAGTTCCGCGAAGCACAATAGCCAAATGGTGTGGGCTATGAAAAGACAAAATTATAGAGGCTTACGAATCAAGCAATTAAAGTCCAGCAAGAAAGCGTCTTAGAGTTCAAAATGTGAAAAATTGATGAATGTTTTTTTAAATGATTCAAAGAAAAAAGAAAAATTCCAATAAATGGTCCTATTTTTCAAGCAAAAGCACAAGAATTTGCAACACTTCTTTGACAACACATCAAACCATGTAATGGATGGCTTGACCAATGGAAAACAAGATATAATGTATCCTTTCAAATTCTAAATGGGGAATAGGCCAAAGTTAATTAATAAACTGTAGAAGAATGGTTAAGTAAACTTTTAAACACCACAAAAGATTAACTTTGTACAGTTTGGGTTTAAATCTATTTGTGGACGAATTATTTTTTTGAAAAATTACTTTAAAAAATCAGGTTAAACCTTCAATTAAGTCAAAGTTTACAGACATTTTAATATTTTCTATCAAGTCTTATTCAGATTAGTCTGCAATATCTGTTTCCGTTTGTAGAGTTTCAATGGGTAACCACCTTTTTCTACTTTTGGCTATCTTTTACATTTACTACACTGAATCTATGATTAGGTAATTTTTGCAGAATAAAATCCTATTTTTGAAAAGATATATCGATGACATCTTCAAAGTCTCCACGATACTTCTCACCGTCATTCTATCACTTGCAAACTCCACCAACACAAATATACAATTCACCCTAGAAGTACCTAGCTCCGAAGGTAAAATCTTTTTTTAAATACTTTGATAAGTTCCTCAGAAGGACCAAACACACTCATATTCAACATAGATTTATTCACCAAAAGCGTACACAGCGAACACATTCTCTCTTTGGAAAGTCACGTTCCAAGTAAACGAAAAATCACGTTACTAATAGGAGAGAGGTAAAGAGCAATAAATTAACTGTTCCAATATAACAAAAAAACATGAAACTTCAAAATACGTTTTTTGCAAAATGTATGATTAATAAAGTTCATAGAAAAATATGTTTAAAACGCACATAGTTATAATTGTCACAACAAACAAAATTTTTGAGGTTAACAAAATGTACAACAGTAAAAATGGAAAATCAATAAAAACATTGATATTTGAAATAATAATTAATAAGGCAAAATCAATTAAAATTTTAAAATAAATATTTATCGGGTGAAACGGGTATGGGTGAATACCAAATGACGAGACAAATCCAAATATAATAAAATTAAATTTATTTGGGGTCTCCAGAAGGAAATATTTAATAAAAATAGAAATTAATTAAAAATTAATTGGCTAATGAGAAATCCGAGTGAATGGGAAGTCCGAGCCAACAGAAAACATGAACAGTGTCAGATCTCCGGAATGTCAACAAATTTTCTAATTACGGAAAACGAAATTGGTTGACGAAAGAAACCCAGGATAAAAGGGGAAACCGCCACCAAAATAATTATTGTAAACAAATGGAAACCCAAGGAGCCAAGAAATAACTAATTTGGTTTTGGACAGAGAGATGTCAAAAATGCCAAAACCGATTTAGTTTGCGGGTGACTTGATTCTCGAGATGAGTATAAAAAAAGGCAGATCAACAAAATTGCCGGTTGATCGAAGAGAATATTTCAGAGAGCGGAGCAAAGGAGATAATAAGCTTAAAGATAAATCAATCAGGCAAACAAATTAAATTCTTGCGCACCAGACATGAACATCTCCCTTTGGAAGACGTATCACTACGCATTGAAATTTTGTGAAATCGTGTAGAGTATTGTGAATTGAACCGATTTTTGTGAAAGTTGTGAATAAAGTTATGATATATTGGGTACATTGAATTGATTAAAGAAGTACACCAAGGAGTCAGACCTAAACACCGACTTTCTATATAAAAGCCCAAAATATTTGGTGAGCCCGACATGATCAAAGTTGGTCAAGAGATTGATAGTGAAACGAATATTGTTCAAAGAATATTGTTGAAAAGTCGTTGAAAATTTGTGAATTTGTGAAACTATTGGAAAATTTAAATATTGTGAATCGGTGAAGTGAAAAAATTATATATATGTTGAGGATACTTAAATAATAAAGTAAAATAATTAATAAACATGTAAAATGATTTTGGGAAACAAGGATAAGTGATTAAGATGTGGTTCTGGAGATTAATAAAAATGGAATGAAAAAGAACTGTTGAATAACGAGAAGGGAATAAGAGAAAATCAATAAAAACAGACAATTAAATAAAAGGTCATTTATAATTAACAGGTGCAAATTTAGGAAAACAAAAGGAAAATTTGCACGTTATTTCGAAAGCTCTTTCAAGATTAGGGAAGGAATGTTGTTTGGAAATCCGGGAAAGGATATCTCTAAAAAATTATTTATCTGGACAACTGTTAGTGATTATAGAGGCCCAAATGGAATTAGCGGTAAAAGATATCAGAAATTCTATTGATATCAGTAATTATTATTGGATGACGGAGTATAAAAAGGAAGCGCAATTGGAATCAAAAGGAGAAAAACAGATTAGAGAAAAATTGGACTAATGAGACAAAAAAGAAATTTGAAACAGATGTTGAGGATACCTAAATAATGAAATAAAACAATTAATAAACATTTAATATTATTGGGGGAAACAATGAGAAGTGAGTAAGATGTGGTTTTGGAGCTCATAAGAAGAGTTAATTCGCCGCCTGCAGCACGGGCGTAACCAGCGGCGAAATCAACACAGAAAAAAGGTTTTTCGTAAAACTTAAGAAATAATAAAAAAAAAGAGTTATTAAATATTTTTAATTATTATTATTAAAATATAATTTTTCAAATAGTTTTAAAATTTTTTACAAAGGAAAAATTGAATTAGCAGTTGAACTTTAAAAAAAAATTTTAAATTTTAAAGATAAGCAATAAATAATTAAAAAAAAATTATTAGGAATAAATCAAAACTCACCAATCTAGCATATAGTCCATTCAGTAGTGTTCGATCTGATCGTGTTCAGTTAAACAATAAAATAATAAATAAATATCCAAAATTCGGTACCTTGATTCGACCTGCAACAATAGTAAATACGGGTGGGCGGACTGATTTCGCCGGCGTTTTCGTGGGGTGATTTTGTTGAGTTGGGTGAATTTAGGTGCTGCTTAATTAAATGTAAAAAAAAATTAAAAATATTAAAATCAAAATTTTTTGTAAATTAATAATCTTACAAATGTAAAATAATTCCAAGCATTTAAAATACAAAAAAAATCATTTAGATTAAATTAAAAATAATAAAATTAATAAAATCATATAATCTAAAATAAAATAAAAATCTACTGAGGTTTAGGCACACTGCCTGATGTGCTTAAATGGTTAAAATTTGGCCGCATTTCTTTCATGAAGAGCGTAAATGCATTAAGTGGTTTTTTGATATGTGGCTTTTTCGGCTTTTCGGAATTCTCTTCAAATGTGAATCCAGGAGAATTTCTAAAAACATAAATTTTTTAAATATAAATAATAAAATGATAAATGTCATATTAGAATGACCTTGTTGATGGAAAGATTAGATTGGAGCCACTAGAAATTGTAGCAAATCGGAATTCCTCACGAGGATGAAAACCCATGTGGTGTGTGTGGCTAATATGGAAAATAGTCTTCGGAATTTTTTTACAATTAGTTAGAATGTCAGCAAGTACCAGATAACAGCAGCATGGTGAGGAAATTTTTAGGAATTCTTAAAATAATAAACGAAATATTGTTATCTGGACAAGCTGTCCAGATAGCGGTGAATTTCAAAATTTCGCAGGACCGATCTGAATAAAAAATTTCAGAGGATTTATTTACCAGTCACTTTATTTACCAAAACAAATGATGGCAAATTTAGATAAATTAAATTAAGAATAATAATTATATTTTTAAATATAGGAAATCAAAAAAAAAATAAATTAAATATCCAGCAAAATTTCTTTTACTTTGTGGTAACCATGAATGTGCATCAATAAATAGAATTTATGGATTTTATAATAAATGTAAGCGACGATATAATATTAAACTCTGGAAAACGTTTACTGACTGTTAATAAGAACTACAAAATAATTTTATATCGATCTTGTACTTTTGTGCTCTCAATATTGATCCTTATAATGCCTCGCAGTTTATGCTGCATAAATACGTACTATTTTACATTGAAACCATTGATATTGAAACAAATACAAATTTCAAAATATATATATAATACAACATTATATTTAAAATAAAATAATTATAAATAATGGTAAGATGGTTAAGGGCCATGGTTGTTAATATGATCAGAGTAAAATTGAAATATATATATCATAGACTAACTCAGAAGTTAATTCGAGGACGAATATTTTTAATAGGGGGAGATATGTTGAGGATACTTAAATAATGAAATAAAACAATTAATAAATATGTAAAATGATTGGGGGAAACAATGAGAAGTGAGTAAGATGTGGTTCTGGAGCCTCATAAAAAGAGAATGAAAAAGAAATGTTGAACAACGAGAAAGGAATAAGAGAAAATCAATAAAAACAGACAATTAAATCAAAGAAGGTCATTTATAATTAACAAGTGCAAATTTTGGAAAACAAAAACAAAATTCGCACATCATCTCGAAAGCCCATTCAAGATAAAATCTGGGAAAGGGCATCTCCAAGGAATGATTTGTCTGGACAGCTGTCATCGATCATGGTGGTCCAAAATGAATTAGCGGTAAGAGATTCTATTCGACAGCGGTAATTGTTGTTGAAGGATGGAGTATAAAAAGGAAGCGCAATTGAAATCAACAACACAAAAAATTTAAGAGAAAAACTTGCGAAAGGCCAAAACTTCGAAAGACAAAAATTGTGAGAGACAAGAAATTTGCAGGAGACAAAGGATTGCAGAAGATAAAGAAAGACAAAAAGAAATTAAAGAGAAATTTGAAACAGAAATTAAGCAAGGTCAAAGCAAAGCGAAGCAACTAAATCAGAGTTATTGATCTCAGAAACCCACCGCAGTAGTCAGTTGATTTTAAAGCTAATTGATCCGAAAAGTGCTATTCTTCCCGAAGGGTCGCAATAAGCACTAAGTGTGATCGATTGATAATTCGTTGTGTCATTTTAAAGTGGAGATAAAGTGTATTAATCAATAAAGTTTATATCGTTTGGAGTTCGTTACTGCTGTTTAAAGCACACTTGGAGTCAGATCGATAATAATTTCTATTCAAATTCACCGACAACCCCAACACAGAAATTAAGCAAGGTCAAAGCAAAACAACTAAATCAGAGTTACCGATCTCAGAAACCCGTCACAGTAGTCAAGTGATTGTGAAATCCAATTGATCCGAAAAGTGCTATTCTTCTCGAAGGGTCGTAATTAGCACCAAATTGTGATTGATAAATAATTTGTTGTGTCATTTTAAAGTGGATATAAAGTGTATTAATCAATAAAGTTTATATCGTTTGGAGTTCATTACTGTTGTTTAAAAGCACGCTTGGAGTCAGATTGACAATAATTCCTATTCGAATTCACCGACAACCCCAACATATATATTATTTCGAAAATTTATTAGTATAGGGAAAATTCAAGATTAAAACGAAAGGTAAATTTTATAATTGTAATAGTTTGAAATTTAGACGAGTGAAACCTGTGTTGACCAGATCATTTTACAATTTGAGAAGCCAAAGACAATCATAATGAGTACTTCAAGACATCCACTAATACCAATAATAATGACGAGACACCAGTGTCTACGGTTATAACGGGAAATAGCATTGAAGGTAATGATTATGAAAGTTTCCATAAACTTTGTCGACTTTATGGAGGGTTATTGTATGTATGCTACAGCATACGGATGGAGCCAGTCGATAATGGTACAAATGTTACCGTTATATTTAAAAGGAGCAGCCAGAGAAGCATTTCAACAAATTGACAAAAGAGCAATAGCTAATGACTGGACAAAATTGAAAGATGCTCTGATAGCAAAGTTAATCGGCGGTGATATTAAAAGAATAATTTGAATTTGCTTACCATTTAACTACTCTTGCAGAAAAGGCTTTTGAAGTGAAACCAAACCAAGCTGATGTGGCAAAGCAGATAACGAAGTTGTTACAGGATCAATTCTTGACAGGAGTTAAAAAGGAAATTAAAAAGGCTTTATGTTATGTAGATTTTAATAACTTTGATGAGTTATAATTAAGAAAGCAATGAAAATTGAACTGAATTTGAAAAGCGCACAGACGAAGTCAGAATCGTTTTCAATCATCACTGAAACCAGAGAGAGATCAATAAGTCCATTTAGAAATAATCGGCTCCAACAAGCAAGTAGTCCATCACCAAAGTTCAGGCCAAAGTTTGAATCAAATAAGACGATAGATATTCAGAATGACGGGAAAGAAAGTCCAATTCAATGTAGTTATTGCCATAAGTTGGGGCACTACGTTAATCAATGTTGGCTCAAATATAGATCTCAAAAAAGCCCAATTCAAATCCAGTGCGATCATTGCCAAAAGGTGGGACCTGACAGTAATCAATGCTGGTTCAAGAATACTGTGCAGCGAAGCCTAAAACAAATGCGATCAGATTGGGTGAAGGGTAATGGTGAGAAAACCTTTAATAAAATAAACACAAATGATCAGTGAACTAATGTTAACGCTCAATGCTATGATTGCGGCAGAAAAGGGCATATCTCACGAAATTGTTTTGCCAGATCAAGATCTCCACCACAGAGAGACAAATTAAATCTTCAAGGTCAAATTCAGTGTCACTAATGCAGAGGTTATAAACATATGGCCAGATCATGACCAAAGAATGTAAATAAATTTCAGAAGCCAATATTAAAGAAGTCAATTAGATTTAAAGGTGAAAAATCGCAGACAGACAATGTAGGTTTTGTACAACCAGATAATTTCAATGAAAAAATGGATAAAGAATTGAGAGAAATGGGTCGACGTTTGGATCGCTTGATGTCAAAGTTCGAATCAGATGATGAATATGATACTCACATGATGCATGATTCGCAAGAAGAATTGACTGAGAATAAGTTGACAATGATTGTGTCCAAAATTCGAAAATTAATGGAAAATAATGAAATAGATTCGACGAAAATATTGAAGTCGTTAACAGAATCGAATCAATTATCTTTGAGTATGAGAAAGCTAAAGGGTGTAACTAGTTTGTGTGCAAAGTACTACAATATGAGCCCAAAGCATAAAGATGAGATTAAAGAATTAATGGAAATATTTCGAAAATCGTTTGGAGAAAATAAATGGTTGGATTTTATTTTGTTTATGTGATTGATGAAATTAATGAAAGTGTAATCTGTTGTCGTTGTGAAGTAAATGATTGTGTTAAAGATTTGAAAAATAGATTAAAGGAGAAACATGAAGGATGGATTAAAATTTAATGATAGGTATTTAGAAAATGATGAATTTTTGATAGATTGTGGAATTATACCGGAAAATAAAAATGAGTTACAAATAGAATATATGATTAGTGATAAGGGGCTGAGTGAAATTGGTGAAAATGAAATGGTAAAAAGGAGCTTGAGAGAAATTTTAAATGGGTTAAAGGATAGTTTGTGTGTTGAAGATGAAAATGAAATAAATAATAAATTAGAACTAATTGAGAAATCGGAATGGAAATTAAAAATAAGCTCAGCAATTCGATTAAGAGCTAAAGTGAACCATCGAATACTAGAAACAGTAGTTGTGAAAGGGTTACTGAAAGCAAATGGAGATTGTGAAGGAGAACTATACAAAATGAATGGCAAAATTGTGAAAAAAACAGTTGTATTGGAAGAATATTTAACTGAGTTGAGAGAGTTTGAAGGAGCCTTTGATGATGATACAGGTAAATTACAAACACACCCATTTTGTAATATGAGACAGACAAATTGTCAAACTGGAAAATCAATCCTTGTCTATAATGTTGAAACAAATAAATGTAATTTAGCATATCTAAAAACCATAAATTTTAAAGAGTTAATTGGAGAGCAGTTTAGAGAAAGACCTGATAGTTTTAATTTAAACTATAAATTTAATAATACAATTAAATCAACCCTAGTGTGGACGAGACAAACCAGTACAGTTCTAATGTCAACGTTACCAGCAGATGGTATGTGATTCATAAAAAAGGATATTACTAGTAAATGTGGCCGAATGGTGTATGTAACAAATTACAAAGGTGTTTATTTGTCAAGTTATATAGTTGAAGAAGCAAAGGTTAAAACTCATGGAGACGATATAAAATTAACTCATTACTTTAATAACAAAATTTATTATTTGTTTCATTTTAGTCAAAACATCATGGAAAATGTATATCGAGAAATGATCTTAAATGACTGCAAGTTAAACAAAGAAATTCTCCGGAATCGTATGGCAATGGCGGTTACAAATCCAAATTTAGTATAACCTATGTTAATATCAGATAGTAGAGTGTTTGCGAGAATATTTGGGGAAGCATTATATAGTTACAAATGCAAGGAAGTCACTGTGAAAATTACTAAGTATGAAAAATGTACAAATGAATTACCCGGCGGGAAAGTGCGATTTATGGAACCAATAACTCGAATATTGCTGGATAAACAAAGTAAACCAAAGATTTTGTAATTTAATCGATTACTAGCTCCGTTGTATCGCTTAACCTCAGATTCATGGATAGCATTAACAGACTATCGTGGAGTCAAAATGCCAGACAAATTGGAACTAACGAATTTAGAGTATCTGATCAACTTTACATCATTGAATAAAATGGCACAAATGGGTCTTTATGAGAGTGAAGATATTGAAGAAGCTCAGAGAAATTTATTATTTCCATCTAAGAAGAAACGAGTTATTTCGGAAATGGTTGACACGATATTACCGAATGGAGAAGGAAAAGTTAATTACGAATATTTGTTAACACCTGATCATTTCAAACAAGCTACATACAAAACAATGTAAAAGATTTGGGGCAAATTTATGTTCTTGGGACAGACATGAGCCGGTTTAATTGGAATATATTTAATTGCAGTAACAATAAAGGTAATAGTATCATAGATAGTGCATTTAATACCGGTATTATTTTTCAATACTTGTATTGCGGTATCGAAATATTTCAATACCGGTAATACCGGTATAATACCGGTATTGAAGCTAGAAAAAAAATTAAAATTTGATTAAAATATCAAATAAATAGTAAAAATTTACAAATTCAACGAACTTTTTTATTTTGTATCAAAATAACAATTTTTTTTCATTTTGCGCTGTTTTTCTCCTTTGTAAAATACGCCCGTAAGAAACAAAGGGCATTCAGAGTGTCATCCTCAAGAGATGATCGTAATTTGGTAACAAAGTTGCCACTTGCTGAAAATACACGCTCCGATTCGACACTTGTTGGCTTTATAGTTTTCAAGTATTCGTAGGAGTTTTGCAAATATGTTCCACGAGTTCCTTCTTCTTCGAAAATTGCAATTTCCTTGCGGATTGTTTTTAATAAATCTTTCGAAACGTTCAATCTTTCCTTATTTTTACACTTTTTATCATTCAAAATTGCCATGTCAAGCTTTTCTTTCAATGACAAGTTTGCAGTGCTGTCAACAGAATCGCTATCAAATGAAACGCTGGTCGAAGGGAGAGGCTCGTCTGCTCGCTGATTGAGCCGCTCATTCAGTTGAACTATGGCATTTACAATGGTTGATTTGCTAAGATGCTCAAAAGACAGCGCTGGATCCAAATTCTCATATCGTTGATGGCCCTTGTGCAGATAATGTAGCAAGCTAGAAAAAGGTGTCCGTCGCTCGTTTATTCGTCGCACCAATGCAGCTTTCAATTTAACAGCTAATTCCGTGTCTCCAAGGTAATTTACCATGAATAATAGTGTTGTATCGGCTGACAACAGTGTTGCATCATTGCGACACAATGCTTCCACGGCTAATTTTACTGGCTCGAGACATGCCACAACCGATGAAATTGTGTCGAACTCCTTATCACTTATCTCAATTTTTGACTGAAGGTCAATCAGCGACTTGCGAATGCAATTTTTCAATTTCATGAAACGTGCGAGCATTGTGTGCAAGCTACACCAACGAGTTTTTGAGTCGAATATTAGTGGAAGAGCTTCACCAAATTCGTCTAATGTGTATTTTTCGAGCGTTTTATCATTTTTTGTCGGTGAACAGCGAAACAATTTTACAACGGTGCGCACCTTAGCGATTAACGGCTGCAACTCATCGGTCAGTTGGATAGTGTCGTCCTTTTCACTCATCACAACTTGAAACCCGTTCGAAAAGTCTATTTTAACGTTATTGTTATTATTGAATTTGAAAGTAGGTTTCTTAAATTTCGGGTCAATAAAATAATTAAATCTAGCACATCGCATACTAGAAATATTTGGTTAATGGGATTTATGTTTAAATATCCAAATCAAAATTAAGTTTTAAATCATTCTTAAATAAAAATTTTACTTATTTTTAATCTTGATTATTTTTATGTTTTTTAGACTTCCAATTATATGACGATCTAGATAATAAATTGTCAAATGTTACAAGAAACTGTTGTAATTTGTATAACATTAATTGAAAAAATATTTTTTTTACTAAAAAACAACGCATGAGTTAAAAAAACCAGAAAATTTCACTACAAGTAGCTATTGTAATAAAAAAGCGCTTATTTTGAAAATAAATGAACAATTTACTCAATTAAAATAATAAGTTAAATAATGAGCATATTTGGCACTGTTATATTCGTGGATAGATTAAAATAATTTTGCGTTGTCAAAAAATATTTGCAATGATTTTAAATTGAAAAGTAAATAAATAAATAAAAATACATTAATAACAAAAAACCTTGTTATATTATTATTTGATCAGTTCAAATTTCTGAAAAAAAAACACGCTAAGCAAGCCACCATATTTTTACCAGTGGTTAGGAAATCTAAGCTTTTAGTTTGTCGAGTACTCGAAAGTTTTTTTTTCTGTAAGGGAAGGTTTATTTGCGCGGGTAAAATACAATTCAGAATGCATAAAGTTTTTTTTTAACGTTATCATAATTAATTATAAAACTTTATGCCTAATAATCTATTAGGCATAAAGTTTTTGCATGAGTACTGAAGATATAATAGAGAATTTGTCTTTTTAGATACTAGTTAAATAATAAATAGTCAGGAAACAAAAAATTGTCAGGAAAAATTGTAACTGGTCATGAATTTTGAAGTTTTTAGTTCTGCATAAACAGTCAGGAAAACCATTAATAGTCCTGCATTCGTCAATTTAGTTATGAAAGTCTAATTTATTTTTGGTTAAAAGAGCAATGCCTTATTATTATAATATTTTTTAAGTAAAATTGAGAAATAATTTTAAATATTTTTTATATATCCAATACCGGAAATACCGGTATTGATCCAACTCAATACCGGTATTTCGGTACCAGAAAAAAGTCCGGTATTACCGGTAGTACCGATACCGGTATACCGGTATTGAATGCACTAATCATAGATATTATCAGCCCATCGAATATATGTAATTTCCGGATTGTCATGGAAATTGGTTATTGGGTGTATTCCTTTTGTAGCTAGGTTCTTTATTACAAATCATCAATACAAAGAAATGGCAAGAGTGAAAGCACAGTTGAAAAATGATCAAAAAAGCGAGGAATTCTTATGTCAGTCAGAAAAAAATAGTGCTCATAATGACAATAGCAACGGTGGCAGGATGAGAGATGGTGAAAAGTACAACAGAACCAGAGTCCAGGTTCTTGTTGGAACCAACACCTAAATTGAGCGGAATTGATGCTCTTACTCGGTGGTACACCCGGACGTTTGTGCCAACAGCACCGGTATATCCAGGCGAAAAACTAAAAGAAATGAAGTCAGTCGATAATATCGCAGTTGAATTAGAAAGGATGAAACCAACGTGTGCTGAAATTGAAAGAAAGAACATGCTTGGTCTTCCATGTAGTTATGCATTAATGACAATAGTGGTTGGGGCAAACAACCTCTAACAACCATACAGTTCAATAAATGGAAAATTGAAGCTTTGTTAGATTCAGGATCAAGTCATACGATAGTATCAGAGAAATTGGGAATCAGGAAATAACTCATTGGGTATCAGTGATAAGAAAATGTCCAGTAAAATGTCTTATTAGCATGGACATTATGGAGCAACTGCAAGGGATTTCTCTTGATTTGAAAACCGGAAATTTGGTAAAAGGCCGGACAGGTGAAATTGCGTATAGAGCCAGAGATGTCTTTCTAAATCAAACATTAGAAGTGCCACCGAACAGTGAAGTAATATATTATGCTAATGTAATGAATGCATTAGAGGAAAATTGTATTTTTGAACCAAACAAAAAACTAATCGAAAAGTACGATGTACCTATGTGTGATGAAATAGTAAAAGTCAAAAACAAATCAGTACCAGTAAGAATAGCTAATTGCAGTACGAAGTCCATTCAAATGAAACCAAAAACGAAATTAGGAAAATTAACAAAAATTAAATCCGAAGAAGTTCAGAAGTTACCTAGAAATATTAAAATTTATAAAAAACCTCAAGTTATAAGTGATGATTTAACAATAGAGCAAAAACAAGAATTCACTGTATTATTAAAAAAATATGATAATATATTTGCAAAGCATGAGTATGATTTGGGACTTACTCAAATAATCGAGCACGGGATACCGTTAATAGACGAAACCCCAATCAAGCTACGGCCGTATAGAATTCCAAATATACATCAAGAAGAAAGTGACCGGCAAATCAAAGCAATGAAGGAATTCAAAATAATTCGAGATAGCTCATCACCATTTTCATCATCCATAGTGGTAGTGAAGAAGAAAGATGGTGACTTAAGATTTTGTGTTGATTATAGGAAATTAAACCAAGTTACTAGAAATGGTACATATCCTATACCAGTCCCACAAGAAATGTTTAATCAAATCTATCTCAATAAAGGGTATAACCAATTTAAAGTTAAAGAGGAAGATAGGAGGAAAACGGCATTTTCAGACGGTAAAGGCCTGTATGAGTTTAATGTGTTACCGTTCGGATTAATTGGAGCACTTGATACATTTCAGAGAGATATGAAATTTGTTTTGCGTGACATCCCGCACGCATTAGTATACATCGACGACATAATAATATTCTCTATTAATTTTCACGACCATTTGAAAAATGTGGAAATGGTATTCAAGTGATTATTAGATGCAAACTTAAAAATAAAACCCTTAAAGTGCGAATTGGGAAAATCAGAATTTGTGTATGTGGGTCATATAATTTCAAGACGAGGTTTACAACCAAATCCAGAAAACATAAAGAAAATTGAGAAATATCCGATCCCCAAAGATGTGGATCAAGTTCGATTATTTCTTGGATTAGCCAGTTACTACAGAAAATTTATAAAAAAATTTTCACATGTCGCACAACCTTTAAATATGTTATTAAAGAAGCAGACCAAATTTAAATGAACAACGACTCAGCAAGAAGCTTTCGACAAACTCAAAGAAAATTTAATAAACCAGCCAATATTAAGATACCCAAATTTTAAAAAGCCATTTATATTAATGACGGATGCCAGTAATTTTACAATTGGAACTGTATTGGGACAGCAAGTCGAAGGTGAAAAAGATTATGTTAATGCTTATGCCAGTCAATCATTAAAACCTCATAAAAAGAATTATTCAACAATTGAAAAAGAGACGTTATTTTTAGTTTATGGGATAACTAATTTCCGGCAATACTTAGTTGGAAGAAAATTTGCCGTCTTCACGGATCATAATAACCTAATGAAGCGCAGAGATTCGGCTAGTAAGTTAATCAGATGTTCGATCGCGTTACAAAAATATGACTTCGAGATAAAGTACCGTACAAGAAAGTCAAATGCGAATGTAGACGCTATGTCATGAATACCCGAGGAAGATAATACTGTTTCAGGTAAAATCAATTTCGATGATACAATATTTATGGCTATTAAAATCGCAAATAATATCGAAAATTTACAAAATGATCAAGAAGATGATGATGAACTAAATCAATTACATCAACATGCGGTCACAATCAATAAAGAGAGTGACTGGAAGCATGTTGTCGAAGAAAAACAAAAATACGTTATCCATGATGGTTTATTAAAATGTGTAAAAAATGAAAATTTATTAATTATTGTTCCTACAGAACATCGAAAAACATTACTGTTGTTGTATCATGATGAATCATTAGGAGGGAATTTATCAGCTCGAAAAAACTATCAAGATTGAAACAAATGTATTATTAGGATACTATGGAAAAAGATGTTAGACAATGGTGCCATACATGTGCTGTATGTTTAACTAGAAGAAACACAGGACGGAAGATAAAGGTTCCTTCAAAACCTATATCGGTGCCAGAAGCACCAATGGAAATGACAGCAATGGACAGATGGTCTAGTAAAGAGATTAAACCGTACATTAATTAATATGATATCATCATATGTAAACCGGAAGCAGAAAGACTGGGATTTGTTTATCAAACCTTGCTTATTAGTGTACCGCAATGCAGTAAACGAAAGTGCGGGTGAAACACCTTTTTATCTCATGTATTTACTGCGGAACAATATGCCAATTGATCTTGAATTTCAGCCACATATTTCTCAATATATGGACGTAACTGATTATAAAGTAATTATGCAAGAACGGCTGCAATCAGCGTGAATCAAAGTTGGGCTTAAAATAAAACATCACCAAGAAGCTTATAAAGAATGCTATGATAAGCGCGCGCATAGGATTCAGACATAAGCACCGACTTTCTATATAAAAGCTCAACAATATAAACATCACAACAAACCAATGATATACACACGCTAACCCTTCCTAAACAATAAGACATGCAATGCAATCAGAGTTTTCATCCAAAATACTGATTTTCCATTCCATATTCTTCACCACCTCAGCACATTTGAAATCACAACAACGTAAATCCAAAATAATCTCTAACATTAGGCCTTTATCAACGAGTTTTTCTTTTCGCTCTTCCAACAAATTTTTTGCTTTTGAACAACATTGTTTATCAAATCAATTGCAGAAGACGCAATCTACATTGGAGAAACAAATGAAACATTCAAAACACGACTCAATGATCACATCAAAAACCAAATTAGTAATTATCACAAACACTGTAGAAAAGCACACAAATCAGCACCATTCTTACATGAAACAGAATCCAAGCACTCAATTTTAAAATTTTAAAAATTAATTAAAACCCTTAATAATCAATAAGATCAATTTAAAATATAAACCAAATAAATTATTTTACCATTTTACATAGTTAACAGATAATGATCAAAATCGCTTATTAAATACTGTAACGAAAATTTGAGAATATAAATAAAACATTACTGATTCATGGTGAAAAAAATCAGATAAAAGAATTTCTTACAATATCAAAAATGTTTATTCATTAAATTTTAAAAACAAAAATAATATTAGAAAACAATTAAAACAATTCTTTTTAAACAATTCTTCAATTGAATTCTAAATTTAGAAAATAAATAAATAATATGCTAACTTTATTCATGTTCACCGCATATTTGCAAATTATTGGATTCTCTAATATCTGCATTTAAAACAGATATTTGTAGTTTTGCTTTCTTTGCCTATTTTTGCATATTTTTCGCATTTGCACGCAAGAACCCGAACTTGAATTTTTAAGATTATCTGTATAATTGCTTTTTCTTCCTGTTGCTTATGTTGAAAACCTCCGGCAAGTTCTTCAGCTAACCTGAAAAACAATTGTTGTCTAGAAATTTTGTCTCCGGTCGTTTTCTGTATAGAACACAAGAGTTTATTCCAGCCAAGTCAAGAATATTGAAGAAAATCTGCGCAGGCCATCTTTTCGATTTCACGGAGTATTTTCTTGACATTTGATAAGTCATGTCTACACCGAAATTAATACTATTTATTACCGTTTATTTCAACGCTTTTAAATTTATGCGTTTCGCTTAGTAGAAGCACTTATTTTTATACTTTTGTAAATGCTGAAAAATGATTCGATTTTTATAGTTTTTTTGAGAAGCGTGGCATACCATCTTTCTAGTAATTTTGCAGCTAGTGATGCGCTCGTAAATAAATTATCGGTAGTGACGCTTCGAACACATCTTGTGAACGGTTCCAGTAGTTTGAAAACAACGAATTCTACAAGTGGAGATGAAGCTCTTCTGTGTTGGTCTTTTCCCAAATATGTAAATCCATTTATAATGTATTTGGTGCTGATATCAGTTGCTATCCAGAATTTTACACCAAACTTAACCGGTTTTCTCGGCATATATTGCGTAAACCTACATCTCACTTTGGTTTAGAAAAGCTTTCCATTCAATAGTTACATGTTTTACAGGCTTGTAACAATTTTGGCTATTCTCGATGAATTTGTACCATACTCCAGAGATTAAAGGAAATTTATGTTTTTTAAACGCTGGGTTTGTTGACCTTTTTTACAAATTTGATAAACGACCTAATTTCATAAAAATCTCTCCTGCTCATGGTTTTTGAAAAAACGGGACCCCATTTCTTGTACCATAAATATGAGATGCTAAAATTTTTTGCGTGATATGCGCTACGTGCATATAGAAGAACAATAATTGCACTTATTTTTGCAGGTGTAAGATTCCATTTGGTCCTCAATACTCGAGAGGCTTCTTCTTCTGTGCTTCTTATAATGCGCTCCATTACACGGTCGTCAATAAGCAGAAAAAATGCAGTTTTTACTTTGCCATTCATAATAATTCATTTGGCAAATGGTGTAGGGTCTACAAACTCTTTAAAAATATCGTAAATTGACACTCGTCCAGTTGTTGAGCCTGATTTTATTTCTTGCCAAATAGTACCATCAGCCACAATTTGGTACATCAGTCTTCCACACCACTTTCACTTTCTGAACTCGATAATGGTTTTTTTCTCTTTTGTCTTTTACGTATATTCAAAATATTCACTTTGTCACTTTCTTTACCCGAGGACTCACATTCGTCTGTCAAACGAGTCATCATGTTGTTCCATGCTTTCAACTCCACTTTCAGTTAGTTAGTTAGTTAAAATAAATTCTGATTAAAAGTTTAAAATGGGTCATTTGACCAGTCGTGGTAGATTTAGTGTTAAATTTAAAGATGTTTTATCAAAAATTTAAATTAGTTTTTATTAATTAAAATAATTAAACATTTATTTAAATAAAAAGAATTTAAAATAAATATAAAAATTAGAATTAATTAAAAATGAATTTATTTTTTCAAAATTTTCAAAAATAAATAGAAATCATTAAATAAATAATTAAATATAATTTCACATCAGTTAAATAAAATTTTAAAAATTTCAAAATATTTCATGTAAAATATCTATGGAGATCACGTTTCACTACTAACAGGTAATGGCCGTTCTCTAAAACATTTCAAACACATAGAAGTCTTTGATTAATCTAATAATTTAAATAATTTCTTCTCAACGACAACATCGAGAGAAAGTTTTCCTTTAGGCAATTGCACATTACATTGAAAATTAAATAATTTAATATCCATTTTATTTTATTAATTATATTTAATTATTATTTTTCTGAAAACTTACGTAAGCACAATTAAGAATTCATAAAACATACTTTGTGACTGTTTTTGTTTCATAACAGAAGCAAGCGAAAGCAAAAAAAATCTACATTAAGATCACAATTTATTCATTTTTTCTCCGAATTTGTCAGCGAATAAAATTTATTTATTGAAACATTTCATTCAATCATTTAAATAGTGAATTATTTATAATATTAATTGTTTTATTTCTCAATGTCAAAATTTAATTTTCAGCTCATTTTCTTGTGCCTCTTTTTGGAATGCTATGGAAAAGAAAATTTAGCAGAGAACTGCAAGGAAGTGTGCAGCAGACCGTGTCCGTGTTATTATAAGTGTTACGAGTATCACTGCAAAGCAAGATGCTTGGCCGATACTGATTGGTCATGCTGGTTTCAAATGCTATTGGGCTTATTGGTATCATAGATGGATTATTTGTGTTTTTGATTCTAATGAAGATAATTGCTATCACCGTAGCCATAATTTATGGGGTCATTGTTATTCGAAAAAAAAAATCGTAAAAAAAATATATATTTTATTTTTTTTGTTTATTAAAAAAATTAGATTTATTAATTTATTTATTATTTCCGCCAAATTTGAATGAATCATTTGAAAAAAATAAATTACATTTAGAATTAAATTTACAATGGTCCTTGAATAATTTATCATCAAATATATTTTCTAATACTACATCAAATAATCTCACAAAAATAAACCGCATCAAAAGTAAGGAGTGCGCAATTGGGCGAGATGACTATTTCACAACCGTTGTTTGGGCATATATGAGGATGAACTTTAGAACATTAATTACAAAAATGCTTTTATTCAATGTTGAACTGAAAAAAATGTCCCCCACCTTATCGAAATTTATAATTTTGTAATTTTCCTAGTGAAAAAAATACGCATTTATCGTACATTTTACTTATAAAGTCGCGCTATTACCATTCGCTAACAAAAGAAGTAGGCACTATTCGTGCAGACTGTTTTATTTAACTATTCAAACTAACAAGTGGTTATCGTCGGTCAAGAAAAATCTCTCACAGAGTTGTTCAAAGTTTTTGCACTTTGGAAATATTTATGTCTTTCTAAGATTTTATTGTGAGTTCATTGATTACTTCTCCCCATTCCAAAAATACAAGAATATTCTTTTTCCAGCGTTTTTTGAAGCAATCTTCAGCTTTAAGATACTTCTGTAAAGCCTTTAGTAAATATTTGTTATGTATTGCTATGAAGCGGCATAGAGAAGTGAAGTGATCATTGCTTTCTCCTGGAATGAGTTTAAACGCCAGCAATACCAAACTAACACCGGAGCTGCAACGAGGATTGCTCATCCCAGGAAGACTTTGAAATTCAATGAAAGGAAATGTTTGTGCTCTCCAAAGAAAATAAAAGCTTGCGAGAAATGATACTAAAACTTCATGCCATCACGCCATCCAACACCTTCATTTTGAATATGGCGTCGGCATTTCTTTGAATTGAATTGGTTTTTTTATATCTTTATAAATATTCAAATTTTGATCAACAAAAGAAGAGGAAATACATGGAGATGTTTAATTAAAATGAAAGACCAAGTCAATGACAAAACGCAATACTTGATCCAAAATGTGCATTGACAGCCAATATACTGTGGAATGTGTTTGTAATTTTGCTGGAAAAACTTCTCCAACTTCACCATAACATTATTTCTTGAACAAGTATTTGTGCTGGTAGTATCACAAATAATCATTTTTATAGAAGAGCCTTACTCATACTGGATTATTACAGCCTACGAAAATCGTAATTACCTTTCCATTTTCGAGAGATAGAACAGCCAGGTGGATAGCTTATTCTTCACTACAACAACTTGCTTTTTTCCGTCTAAATGTTTTCCATCGAAATGCAGACATCATTCATCACTTTTCCGACATTCTCGGAAATTTTGCGACAAAAGCTTTGTTTATTTGTATAAGGCTTTATTAGTGGGATGTGTCACATCCAGCACAGTACCCCCCACGGCTGAGAGAAAATTTTTCTAAGTCCAAAAGTACAAAAAATTTTTAATACAAAGACCATGAGTCATTCAAGGACATTGGATGACTCATCATATTTTTTCAAGGTCATTCAAAAGTAGGTCAAGGTCATATTATTTTTAAACATTTTTTAATTTTAATTTACTACTTATTTTTTATAAGTAGTATATATTTTGTAAATTTATTTTATTACAAGTTTTATTTATTATTTATTAATATTATTATTACTTATTATTATTAATATTATTATTACTTATTATTATTTTTTATTAATATTATTATTTTTATTATTATTATTATTATTATTAATATTATTATTAAATGTTTTAATTTTTTTTATTACAAGTTTTATTTATTATTTATTAATATTATTATTACTTATTATTATTAATATTATTATTACTTATTATTATTATTTTTTATTAATATTATTATTTATTATTATTATTATTATTATTATTATTACATGTTTTAATTTTTTATTACAAGTTTTATTCATTATTTATCATTATTATTATTTTTTATTAATATTATTATTTTGATTATTATTATTATTATTATTATTATTACTACATGTTTTAATTTTTTTTTATTAAAATTATTATTATTATTACTTATTATTATTATTATTATTATTATTTTTTATTAGTATTATTATTTTGATTGTTATTATTATTATTATTACATGTTTTAATTTTTTTTTTATTAAAAGTTTTATTTATTATTTATTAATATTATTATTTGTATTATTATTTTATAAATATTATTATTATTATTTTTATTACTTTTTTATTAATAATAATATATATATAATAAAACAAATACATAAAAACAACCTCAAAAAAAACATCTATAAAAACAACTATATATAAAAAAAACAACTACATAAAAAATCAATCAATTATTAATAATAAATACATTAAAACATATATAAAAATATAAAGTCTTATTTCACGTTTCTTCACGCTGAGCATTTCACATGAAAAAATAAAAATATTATAAAAATGAAAATAAGTAAATTATAAGAAATGAAAATAGCAAAGAAAAATGTTCACAATTTTTATTTTTCGAATATTTACAAAATTTGTTAATAAATATCAATGACATTGTCAAATATCTCATCAAATTGTTGATCGCGAACTGCTGGATCGGTTTCAGGCATTATTATATTACCGCCAACATCAAGGACATCAACCCCTCTATAATGACCATATGCAAAACTCGAGTATTTCCCTACCCAAGCTCTCTTATCGTCATCACTATTTAATGCTATTTTAGAATTTTTAAAAGTAAACAGCTGGTGATTTCGGGTTCCTATCCTAGTTTGAGGTACCGACATAATAGTATTGTTATTATAATAATTCAAATATGATTGGTGTTTAATGTCGGTACCCGGTAATTTTACACCCTTAGCTCGCATTGTTGATTTATTTCCTAGCAAGCTATAACATTTAGGGCACAAGAAAACCCACTCGCTATATCCTAACCCTTTACTCTCATCCTTGAACTTGCCAATAACCGAGTCAAGTCGTCTAGAATATAAATGATGAGAAGGATCATAATAAGGACTCAATATGTTTGGATAGACCTAGTTATATCGGTCAATCAGTTCTAGATTTATCCAAACTACGGATGTACCAGTTACAGTATGTTGAGTTACAAAAATATCGTGATATTTATAATTGTGATATCAATCTAGTAGCGGGTGATACAGATAGCTTCTTTTTGGAGATAAAAAATTTAAAATTAGAAATTTTATTAAAAGCGATGATTTCGGATGACCTGTTAGACACATCAAATTACTAAGGAAAAATTTTACCGGTGTTTCGGGTATGTTTCAAGAAGGTAATCAACTATAAACAAGCGTATTAAAGGACAGTAGTGTGCTTTTAAGCATTTTTTGCAAATCTATCAACCCCCTAATAAAAATTTGTCAACTTGATGAAATGCACACCATCAAAATAACATTTACTCATTAGGGGTTTCGCCGAAGAATGCTTAAAAACACGCTACTTAACATGGAATGATAAAAATAAATTTCTTAAATTTCTTAAATTTTATAATTTTATAATTTTATCATTTTTTAATTTCTAAATTTTTAATTTTAAAAATATGGTAATTCCAGAAAAATATTTTTGTAATTCTTGTAATAAATATCTTTTAAAATCTCACAAAGCAAAACATGAAAAACCTAAATTCCACCACAATCCAGTATCCACACAACAAAATGTAACCACCAAACACCAGTTGAAAATAACGTTGGTAATGTTTACTGGCGGGTGGAATGCTACCTAAAGGTGAGTCGCTCTGCAAAGACTGTTAATGTCCTATCTTCTCTCTTGGGTTCAAGAGCTGCTGTAGAAGGCTTTTTGCTCTATTCTACTTGGCCACCTAAGTTACTTGATATAATTCTTGAGTTGTTTACTAATTGCTAAGGATGGAATACCGTTGCCCTTTAGTTAAACGGAAAAATATTGAACTATAAATCACAACGTTAAATTATTAGCTAAAACATAAAACGAATACTAAATTATTAAATAATAATACAAATCATATCATTAAACAAAACGATACGCCCAAAATATTATTGTTACTCTTATGACACGATTACAGTTCTAAAAGTTCCAAAATTTACAATCCATATGTTCCTGTAACTCGTGGCCTACCAAACGAGAGGCCTATAGTTTGCTTCTCCTATCTCTTTCTCTTTTGACTGGAAGCGGCGTTTGGCGATTTCTGATGGGCTTGGAATCATCTCTGAGGTCAATGTGAGTAACGGCTTTACTGATTCCGATTTTGGTAATTCAGCTTTAGTTTAATTATTTCATGTTTTTATTTTTTTATCTGCCTTTTTAATTTTTTTTGCCTTTATTTTTTTGATGATCTTTGGTTGTTTTTCCTGAACCATCCATTGTTAATGATTATTGTTACCGCTCAAAAGTACATATGTGTTAGCGTGCGGGACAAACAAAATTTAGGCCTCATCAGTTTTTGCATAAAATTATCAGAATCTACCGTTTGTGAGTTACCATATAAATCTTAATATTCGCTCCATTCTTTTTAATGCGGTTTAAAATGCATTCCTAGTATTACATAAAAACAGAATAGAATTTCAAGGACCAGCATAAATTCAATTGCGACTTTCATTTTAGAAATCTAAATAACTTCATTCCAATTTGCCGGAATTAATAAATAAATTAATGACAATTATTTTGGAATATAACACAAAATATAAATAAAATCAAATATTTTAATTTTAATATTATTTTTATTTTGATCATATAATTTCTTTAAGATTTGCTCGCATAACAACGATCCCATGCTAGTAGGCTGTCGACATAGCAATAACCGTTTGAAGCCGCAAAACAAGCGATATATCTATGATACCAATAATACCAATAGCATTTGATCCAGCATGACCCAGCAGAGTCGGAGCTGTTACAACGGCAATCATTGTAGCATGGTTCTTTGCAGAAAAATTTATATAAACAATTATATCTTTTGATATGAGCCTTTTTATGGCAAGCCTCGGTATCGCTTATCGGATAACATGCGCCATCGGTTTTATAAAAATTTTGGTGGCATTTTTCTATGCAATCGTATCTACTTAGGTTACTCTCACATGGACACTGAAAGTCACATTCTTTATTGCAGTTATCCTTGTAATTTTCTTTTCCATAGCAGCCCACAAAGAGGCACAGGAAAACGCCCTGAAAAATAAATTTTATTTAACAATGAGAAATAAATAAGCAAATGTTTCACAGAACTCACTATCAACATGATTGAATTAAATGTAATAATAAATAAGTTTTATACACGGACAAATTCGGGAAAATAATGAAAAAAGTTTGATCTTATTCTAGATTTTCTCTTTTGCTTTCTCTTGCTCCCAAAACGAAACAAATTTCATAAAACATTTGAATAAATCGTCGCAACGTATGATTTATGAATTTCATTATTTTGCATAAAATGTATTTTTTACACAAAAAATGTTTCAGTTAAAATGTAATTAAAAAACTTTTTTCTTAACTGTGAAAAAGTTCTAGCAATAAAAATGTTTTATAAAATGAAATATATATTAAAATATTTTAATTTCATCTCGATGTACAACTGCTTAAAGGTCCTTCCAAATATTTCTGCGACCTGGTAGCGCCACAAGTTTTCCTTCCCAATTCGTCGCCATTGATGAATCGTTTCTGAGCAAAACATCGCTATCTCCGGTGTGGCACTCAACCCATTAGTTCAGCTCTGGGAAGTCCATGACAGGTCGGGCTTATTCTTTGTTAACTTGCTCCACTGCCATAAGAAGTATGACACCATCACATGATCAACTGTATTCTTGCAGCCTATCATTTGCGATCCAGGTTTGGATTTCGTTTTCAAAAGTAGGACGCACTTCCTCTTTCACATGATACATTCCATACTGGTTTCGGAGAGTTGGTGACCCTCCAGACCATTTACATTTCACCGTCCACATACCCAAGTCCCATTTCCTTGCAAGAATAGATCGAGAGCTACCTGAATCAGTCAATGCTTTACCTAACCTCCATTTGATTTTAACGGTGATAACTTTGACTTCTTGCGCCATATAATTCTGAAGGAAACTGCCAGCGCTCACAGTTTCCTGTCGAAGTTTTCCGATTTCTGACAGTTCCTCGCGAAATGACATTCCGACCCACTAAAGAAACATTTAGATTTGCTTCTGGTTTTCCGTTAGGCCATGACAGCGTTCATAGCCTCTTCTCTCAGGTATGAGACTCCATTGGTACCTCTTCTTCCAACATGATTCAAGCTTTTGGAAAGCCAAGGACAAAGGCTATTTATTTTCACGTATGTTCATTTATTTTTTTCATTTATCATTTTCAATCAAGAAATTTATCTAATTAATAATTTTTCTTGGGTCACTAATTTTGTTAATAATTTTCTACATTATAAATACTATTTATTGTTTTATTTATTAGAAAATTAATGGACTTCAAATTTAAAGAAGATTGGACGATGAAAGAATTTATATTTAATTTTATATATTTATATTTTTAAATATAATTTGTTTGATTATTTTTATTTTTAATTGCAAACTGGTCGTTGTAACGGACGGCTGTAATTAAAGTAATCAGAGCCTCTGCAAATAATTGTTCTTACTGAAAAAAAACAATAATTAATCTGATAACAGTGCTGATGATGCTTGGCCTTGTCCATGCATTCACAATGAAAGTTGTGAAATGCGCATGATAGTTGAATATACTGACAAGCTAGGCTCGATTTGTACTTTGGTGCCCAAGTACTTTTATGACTACACTTGATAAGGCAAGGGCAACCCTACTGGGCGCGAACGAATACCAATAGTGTCTTTCAGGCACCAGTATTTGGTCATCGCCTGGTAATATTAGTAGCATTTATTTTATTTTGACCTCTCCTTGAATTTTTTATTGTTTTTGGTATTTGTTTAACCCAAACTTTACATTTTTCTCAACTAGTGTGATATAATTATATTGATAACCTCATAGTTTACTATTAAATTTCGAACCTGCTCAACGAAGAAATAGGCTTTTAAACTTTAAATATTTGGCGATAAATCACTTTTATGATTATCGTGTCTTTTCCTTATTTACTGTTTATTATTGAAAATTAAATCTACTTAAATCTTAAATTAGGACTGTAAATCATACTTGTCTTTAATTGTTGATCAACAATTACATGTATTTTCTTAAAAGGTATTTAAATTTACCTTAAACACACATACACATTTTAATGCTTAAATACATCTTTTTCATAAACTTTAGCCAGATTATACGTAATCTTTCTTAAATTTTGTCTATTACAAATATACACGTACACTGTCACTTTTCTACCCCTGTAATACATATTTTTTGCAAGGATCAATGTTGGGATGAATAAGAGGAAAACTATTGCTGTGTAAAATAATATCTAATTATGGTTTTGGTATCACTGCCACTTGACGTAATATTGTTATTATTTCCAATAAATATTTCTATTAAGAACATTTTGTATTTTAAATGTTTTTTTATTTTTACTACGATGAAATATCTCACTGTTTTTTGTTATCTATTTCATCGTATTGTTTATATAAAACGAATTATTTTATTTGTATCCCATTTTCTTGCTTTTTCTAATTATTATATTATTCTACTTATATTTTTATATAAAACCTTTATTGTTTTTATTTTTAATTATGACGAAATTTCAGGGGATTTTTTATCATCGATTCCGTCGTATTCTCTCCTATTTCTTTAGCTTTTACTTATTTTTTCCTTATTTCATATAATTTGTTTTACTTTTTTATATTTTCTTGTGTTTTATTTAGATTTCTTGCTGTATTTCTTGGTTTTATTTAATTTTACATTTATCTTTGTGTTTTCCAAAGTTTATTTTGTATATTTTCTTTATGCTTTTTTATTGTTAACTTGATGTTTTTGTATAGTATTTTGACCTTAATTTTGTACGCTTTTATACTGTTGTTTTACCAGTTTATTCAAAAAACTTTTATCCGAAAACAAAGTTTGTCCAACAATATTGTGAGATTTTCCCAATTTTAAAAGCTCTGTGTTTTTAAACGAGAATCTAAAATTTTTGCTTTTATAGCATTACTAAAAATCTCTGGGTTTCGAGTCTGGAATTCGTGTGCTTTTTATCGAGAGTTGATATCTCAATGTTTTTAAGTAAATGACTAAATCTGTGGTTTTTATTGAGAGCCTAAAATACCTCTTTTCTCTACAGCGAACAAATATACATGTGGCTGACTAAAGTGGTTCATTTTGACCTATGAAAAATTTAAGCAAAATATCTACTAAATTTAGTGTTGTCCACCCCCGAAAAAGGTTTTCTGTAGAAGGAGAAGGTAGTTAGTTCAGAGATTCACTTGATGGGTGTTGGAATTGGTCCAGTGTTCATTGGAAATATAATCTTCGAGAAATGTTCAATTTAATATTAAAAAAAATCTACATGAAATCCATATCTGAATATTTATACTTTACTTATACCCTTTTCTTACTGTGAAGGATCTGTTCCAAGTTTCCACAGTGTTTTACAAAATCACGTTACACTCGCTATGAATCCATTGTAAAATTATATAATTGTGAAAACTAAATAAAATTCTTTGAAATTCAGTTTAGAAATGATTTAGAAATGCATAAATAATACAATGTTATTGAAAATAAAATTAAATAAACATAAAAAACATTCCACTCACACTGCAGGTTTATTCTTTAAAACAAATTATTTCAGGCCTTATTTTTAAAAAAATCTCTCTTTGTTAACGAGCTTGAAATTAACAATAAATTCAAACAAAAAATTTATAGATTTTCAATATAGATAAACAAAAAACATCTCAATAAAGCATTCACACAATTTTTTCATTGAAATCACTTTATATTCTTTTATTTTTTTTCAATATTTTACAGAAAAAATATTTAAAATTTTGATAACGCTTTAGTGAAATAATGTTAAATGAGATATTTCTGTAAAAAATTTTGCAAAATTATGAATTAAAAAATGATATTATATGATATTTTTAACAAAGAGAAAATGTAATTTTTTCCATACTTGAAACACGAATCAATTTTAATTTTAGCACAATTTTCACCAACAATGAAGATCGAATTGGACCCCATCTTAAATCAATATAATATTATCAATTCCGTTACGAAATATGACCCTAAATCAAAATAGAATTGCTGTGCTTTAATTATTGATAGGAATTAATCAAATATAAAAACTCTAATGTATTTCAAATTGTAATAATATTAGTAAGTAGCGGGGGGGGGTACTGACCTAAAAGGCTCACATCTACACACTAATATTATAACAATATATTTATTTATATATTATGATACTGTGAGTTTATCATAATATATAAACAAATATTGTTATAATATTATTACACAAATGTTTCTCTGTAAATATTTATTGCACCTAAAGTCGATAAAAATGTTTTGAATAAATTTTAAATAAATTTCCAAATTAATTTTATTTAAAATAGGGAAAATAATTATGAGCAAATATTTTTGTTTAACATGTATGTTCTTGTTTAAATTACTTCAAAAAAATAAAATAATTTATTAGTCAAATGAAAGAAAAATAATATATTAGATATATATTAAACATCAATTTTAAATTAATTAGTAAAATTTATTAAGTTTATTTATTATTATTATTATTATTATTATTATTATTATTATTATTATTATTATTATTATTATTATTATTATTTTTATTATTATTTTATTTTTATTATTATCAAAATAGCACGGCAAAACCAAACATTGAAATTTTATGAAAAATAAGTTGTAATATCGAACGTTCAATTCAATAGAAATAATTAATTTACTCTACAAAATTTCTAAAATTAGTTTATTATGAAACTTAATTATAAATTGAGAAAATTGTGTTTTCATTTCTCTAAATTTTCACCATCGAATGTTTAAATTAAGTAAATTGATCACATTCTGATTTATGTTGATGATTTGAAATTTAATTATTCAGACTTTCTTTTATTCTTCTTTTGTTAATTTCAAAATCTGCAAAATTTCTCGAGAGATCTGAACGACTCTATTGCAAATATTTCCCAATGCAATTTCCGTCAATTACCGGCAATTTTCTGCAATTTTACTCAATAATTTCTCTTCATTAATCTTGTAAAGATTTAAAGGTAATTATTTGCTTTTAGAGTTTTTCGCAAACAAACTATTGTTGAGTTTCATTTAATGGTTCAAAAGCAGTATGTTTCTATATGATTTCTTGTGTTCTTTAATCAATAAATAACAACACATTTCAATTATACACTTTAATTGATTTTATTGACTCTATTGATCAATTTCGAGACAGTTTAAAATACAGAATATCTTCGTTTTATCCTTTCTCCTTATTCGTCATTCCTGGCCTCGTCATCCCCATTTCTGATGTTACTTTTTTTATACTTGAACTATCTTTATCACTAATGGTTTAAGGCGTAAGTTGTCAGTAGTGCCAAAATGTTTTTGAACTACTGATCTAGAATATAAAACAGCTAAAGTGTGGTAATCATTAATATTGATGATACTACTGGTCATAACTCTGATTATATCTATCTAAGATACTTTAATATGATTTAATATAATATGTAATATGATAAAATAAAATTGATTTTAATATATTCAAATTTATCATAATTAGTTATGTCGACTACCTACAGTGGCGTAGCTAGGGTCTTCTGAGCCCGGGGACAAAACACAAAATCTGCGCCCCCTGCATACAATCTTTACAAAATACATAAAAAATAATAACTCTCATATTCTGTATTTGCATATATTTTGAGTCTTTGATGCCTACATGCATTTCAGTGTATTTATGTTTCTATGCATATTGCAAATTAATCATAATAATAATTGTATTATTCTTTCATTATATTATCTCTTACAGTGTGGCGTCAAGTTTCCTCACATATCCAAGCAATGCAGGTTTTGAGTGACCAAAACCTTTATACAATTTAGTATTCACATCTAGCAATCTTGCAACCACTTGTTGTAAGCCTCATTCTGGCTCCTTGTACCTTGTCGCCCGGGGAAATATGTAACCCCTGCACGAGACAATTATTATAGTCAGAAACTACATCCAAATGTCAAAGTTTTTGTAATAGAGGATATCACGAAAACAGAAATAAATGTATAAGATACTCTAGGCAACGATTGTATGAATGAGTGTAGTACCTGAAACATTTAATTTTATCTAATTTTACTAAATTTTAATTATTTAAAATTAAATTAAAAATGCGTTACTAAAACTAACAAATATTTAATTTTGTTTAAATATTCTCACTTTTAACTGAACTCCACATTGTTATCTGCAAAAACTATATCACAAACTATGAAATCACCTTTTTCATTCATTGATAATGTTCGTCACCAAAATTTAATCATTGAAATTGATGTTTTGTTTCTTGCTCGTTTCCTGCCAGCATAAAACAAAACCAACTTATTTAAAAATCGAAACTGTTTGAATTGATTCGGATAATAATTTATTGTTTTCTCTTAAAAACGTATGAAATGGAAGAAATATCATTGATATACGAAGTGTACACTACAATGTAGTCAACAACAATACTCGAAACTTATACTTGAAGTATACCCAATTAAAAGATGTTGAAAGTATGTTTGTAGATCAAGTGAAAAGATAGAATCACGATTTATTGATGGCGAAAAGTCAGCCACAACTAATCAAAATCAATTTAAGAACAAGAAAACATTCATCACATTGTTATTTCTAAACTCGATGCTACTAATAACACTTTCAGACTTGAAGAAACATAAATTCTTGATATTCAATGCTTTGTGACCAACTTGTCAAAAATGAATATATCATCCAATGGATCAAATCAACTTATTGGATTTGTTACGAATATATTTTGGATATTATTGTGGTTTTCTTGAAAGAGATTTAAAGTGAATGTATGAAGTTCATTTCAAAATTTAAAATAATATAAATTTAAAAATAAAATATACAATAATATTATGTTATTTTGAATGATTATGGACTGTTGTGAATATCCTGAGCGCATTTATAAAAGTAAATCTTCTTTTTGGTAACTATCTGAAATTATTTATTGTGAATTTTTTAAACACTAGGAGTTTTGAAAAAAACGGTAACTCTAATAAAAGTTAAATATTTACAAAAAATAATGAAATCAAGGATGAAAAGATATTCATTTAAAAAACTAAAAATGGATTAAATTTCAGAGAAAATTAAAGGACAAAAGAACTACACCGCAATATACCATATTTTAATAATTTGAAGAAAGCACCATTCACGAATAGATCAATTATTTTAAAGTCATTTCAACAATTTGTTGTAGATCATTTTATCATTATTAAATACAAAAATAAATAGTTGATGCGAGGTTTTATAGTTTTATTGTTAATAAAAGTATAACCTTTATTAGAAGATGCTGGTTTTGAAAGATTTCGTTGATTTTTTAGTAGAACTATCATTAAAATGGATCAATTATCTGTAGGTTATTTACTTTGTCTTATTCTTAATTTTAAGTCATTTTGTTGTAGTGTAGAAAGTACGGACAAAACCAAAAGATTCAACAGGTTTGGGAAAAGACTAAAAGATAAAGAAGAAAAACAAAAATCGAAAAAAGAAGCGCAAAAAGGTAATCGGGATACGAGTATGCAGTCTAAACAAACCAATGTAGAAACGGTTTAGCCAGAGCCGGATATAGCATTAGGGCGAACTAGGCGGTCGCTTAGGGCGCTATCTAGATAGGGGAGACAAAATGTGTAATCGCCATTATTAAAAAATAACTAATAATTAATAACTGATTATATTATATAAACTATCGACACAGGGTAATAAAGATAATTATTGTATTTAATATAAATCTTTTAATTTCGAACATCTCACTTAAACCGTTTTGCAAAAACTGTATAAAACATAATATTTTTAATATGTAGTGAAATGTTCAAGTTATGTCATCTAATAATGAAAGGGCAGGTGCAATAAAAGAAATATTTAAAATGGTAAACTTGAAAATTTTCAAACTGATTTAAGTAAAGATCTTTAAAAAGTTAAGTTAAAAAAAATCTAAGAAAATAATTCTCAATTCTCAATGGTGTTCCTGCTAATTGGACCAAATTTCATGATCATATTCAACAAATTTTGATAGAACATGGACCAGAACAAGTCAAACAGTTTGATTTCCCTAAAGACAGCATGCCAAGAAAATTCTCAAAACTTCATTACAACCGTAGGCTTGTCAGCGGAGAAAAAATTCGCAGACATTGGCTGAAGTACTCAGTAAGTAATGCTTATTGCTTCTGCTGCCTGCTGTTTACAATAGGTATATCTTTCTGATAAAGGTTCACATGATTGGAAAGCATATCCGCAATTCTATCAGGACACGAAGGAACTTGATCTGTCACAGCAACACATGAAAACAATTGATGCGAAACATTTTGTCTCGTAAAAAAAGAACAGTATTGGCAGCAAATCATGAAACGACTGATTGCTTTAGATCAAATTCTTGGCATGCAAAATCTTGATTTTCGCGTAGCACATGAGCAACTAAACACTTCTGATAACGGGAACTTCCTAAAATTTGTGGATTTTCTAGCTTTGTTTGACAGCATCTATCGAAAATATACTTGGTCAAGGATATGGCAATGGCAGCAAAATGATGAAAAAAGGCAATGGTGAATTTTAGATATCAATCCCCAAGCACTGTTTGTTCCTTCCTGTGTGCATATCTTGCAGTTGGCTGTTAATGATGCGGTTAAATGTGGCTTAGTGCAAAGTGTTTATGTATTCTTTTCTACATCAACTCGTAGTTGGGAAGTTTTAAATCGAAATGTTTTTAATCTCACTGTAAAACCACTTAGTGAAACAAGATGGGAAATTCAAATCGACTGCTTTGAAATCTCTTCGTTATCAGCTTGGTAATATCTACGATACTCTCGCAGAGATTGCGGATGACACAAATTTAACAAGACATGGACAGATGCACGGGTTATTGCAAAAGCCATTTCTAGTTTGTCGTTTCTCTGGTTGTGTGGTATGACGTTCTGTTTGAGATTAACGTGACTAGTAAACAACTTAAGGCAAAATAAATAGGTATACGTGACGCCATGAATTTTCTGGACAAACAAAGAAGTTTCTCGTAAACCGCAGAAATGACACGGTGTTTGAGAAAGCATTGGTAGATGCAGAAATAATTTGCATACGAAGGATAAGAGAACATATTCGGGATTCAAAAGACAAATTCAAAGTATACTTTTACTTAGCTGTTCTTGACACGGCTGATTGTATTGACAATCGGTTGAAGAAAGATTCACTCTAATACAAAAGATTAGTTCTGTGCTTGGTTTCCTCTGATGTTCACAGTTTGCAGAATAAAACTAGTGTTGGGCTATAAACACCTTTAAAACAAAATAAAACGACTATGAAAAGTCATATTGAAAAATTATGAGAATGGCTATTACAACATAAGCACGCACCGCCAACAGAAATTAAAAATATAATAAAAACATTAAATAAAACAAAATAAAAAATAACATAATTAAGTAAAACAAATAATTAATAAATTCCGCATGCAATATACATGGAAAAATAAAGTAAAAATATAAAACGCCAAAACCTTACAAAATAAGGTTTAGAAAATACACAGGCGGAGGAGGCGACCAGAATAAGAATCAGCAAAAAATAAAAATGCAAATTTAATAGAATTAATACTAAAAAATTAAGAAAAATAAATAACAAAAGAGAAAAATAAAAAATTAAATAAAAGCCATCAAAAAACCAGAAAAAATGGCCAAAAAAGATTCGAAATTAGCTGATTGGTCGCACACACGCACGAAAACAGTATAAATACAATAGCCATTGTCACAATTATTAACCTTTAAAATTTATAAAATTTCATTTTTGATTTGAAACTTTGAACTTTAACTGTAAGTACTTTGGTTTATTTTTGTTTTTGTATGAAATATATTTTTGAAATTTTATATTAATTCTTTTTTCATTATCATGGATGGCCGCGATACTTTTTAGTATCTGCGACAGGTCCCCCTAAATTCAATTATATATATCTATAATGCTAATCGTGGAGAATGGCAAAGTAAACATTCAATTCCGGCCGTTAATTTGGCAGGACGTTGATGTGTTGCTTGGTCACAATCCACCCTTCGGTGTCTGCCTAGTCTAGTCAGGCCTCGTTTGCACTGATCACGGGGTAGGACACCGTCGTAATTCACCGTGGCGGCCATTTTCAATGTTGGTCGGAGAGGTATGAGAAAAATGCGGGTAGATCGCCATATCTAAGGGGTTGACATTTGTAAGATGTCTAAGTAGGGATGTAATATTTGTTGGTTTTTTTAAACGCCTGTCGAGAAATCAATTATAACAAAGGGGACGACTAGGGTTAAGTATAGGAATAAATGTATAACGCAATAGACCGAAAACGAATTCAACGAAACAAAAAGATTAAAGAAAATTTGTTAACGTAAATCGCATGATGACCGGAGCATCAATATTTTTCATTTTTCTTTTGTGCAGAATTATTGTCAGCAGATCAACAATAGATATTTACACGAAAACCGGCATCGTAAAAATTAATATGAAATATGAGTTTGGTGCAGGATTGTGTGATGTGACGTGCTAATTAATTATTTCTTTTATTAACTTTATTATTAAATTGATAAAAATTTCTTAATACTAAATTATCCCCCTTCAGTTTCTTTTATTTTTGTTTTTTAAGAAAATCTTTGACAACATGCAGGCCGGATATAAAATCCCAAAACTAACATCACAGGAATCGGGAAAACCCAACAATAATGATAACACTCACCACGAATGTCAGAGAAAATATGCCCAGTTGGTCACAGAACACGAACGCACGCTCGGTACTATTAGGAGGATTCATTTTCTTTTAAAAGCGATCAGGAAATTTGCTTAAACTTAAAACAGCTGATTCAACAGCGTTTACAATTAATTATATAAAAATTTAAATTTTCGCCAATTACTTAAGGAAGAGATTTTCCAAATTAAAACAAAATTCGAGGTTACCAATATTGTTTCGAAATTTTAATAATTAATTCAGAGGTAAATCGGAAATTTTAGATAATTTAAGGATCAGAATTTTCCAAAAGTTATAAATCCAATTATTCTTTGGAAAATGTCCTATATTTTAGAAGTTAAAATTAATTTATTAATCATTTAAATTTAATGTTAATCAAATTTAACGGACCAAAGATAGATCAGCAGCCAGGTCGCAAAGGAATACATTTCCGGCAGTAAGATGTGCTAAGACTCGCCAATAAATTAAATGAGACTTTAAAGGAATTCTGATTCGGACGTATTCATATAATCGATGATAACAGATGGGAAAGTGTCTGCCAATATCGAGGGAAATAGATAAATGAAATAGACTTAAGTCCTTCTATCGACCGTCAGGAACCCGAAAGCGAGATTATCACAAGGAGTAGTCTTGGAAACGGGGCTCACCTGCTTGTGGACTCTCGGCTACTGTATACAGTACCAACATGGGCTTGCTCATGGGTATACAGTGGTATGTACAAATTGTGGGGCGTCTGGGGAAGATAAGAATTACCCTAGCAGAGGCAAGAGTTGATTGAAGGAATAGATAAAAATAAGTGAGAGCAGGTTAAAACAAAAATAATTCTACCCAGTACGCCAACACTAGTAAGGAAGTTATGAAACATAGCTTGAATTTTGAAAAAGCTTTGCAACATGGAGACCCCGAGGATATTGATGCAGTTGATCTAAGCAGTGAACTGAAAGCCATTTCAAGACGAGTTGCAAACTGTATATTGCCACATAAGGTTCTAAATTTTATATTGAAAAATAATCTAACAGATAGTGTCCCAAACACTGTTATAGCTATCCGAATTCTCTTGACACTTCTAGTTTCTGTGGCTAGTGGTGAGCGAAACTTCTCTAAGCTCAAACTGATAAAAACATATTTGCGAACGAGAAAGAGTTATTGAACTAGCTACTCTATCAATTGAACATGACATTGACAAGGCATTAAACTGACGGAACTCGTTTTTACATTTACTAAAGCAAAAGCACGAAAAATAAAGTATTGAAATTACATTATGGGTATAAACGAATATACCATTATAAATATTATAAATGTTCTATTCTATTCTTCTTTTTTTTATTGAATGCAAACGCGAATGAAAACAAAAGGCACCATAGTATCCCTTTGTGAAAGTAAATATTAATTCAATCTTAGTTGCAGTGGGCGCGGAAAGCGCAGTGCGACAGGTTCACGTATGGTGCCAAATGCTCTGCAGATCATTAAGTTGAGTTTTGCATATAATAAAAATGCTAGAAAACCTTTATATTCTAAATTTGAATTTCATTTTTAGACTATTGATCGATATTCTGTGACAGTGCCAAATAGGTTGTTAAAGTATAAAACAAAATATTGACCAAAAATCGAAAAAAATATTTGTAAAAAGAAAGAAATGGACAAAAGTCTTCTGTTAAAAAATTAAAGATTTTCCTTCTCATTTCTCAGTCAGTTTATTTTAATCTGAAATCGTTTGACAATTGCCGATGTAAAAATTTTAGCTGGCAGCATTTCAATGAAAAATATTTCTCATTAAATTTATTTTAATTTTAATTGGTTGTCGAAAATTTGAAATAATAAAATCTTCTGATTGTTTTAGAGTTCTGTGAATTTCTTCCCTGAATGAGAATGTGAATTATTGCCATGAATGGGCTAATTAATCCCCGGATCATTAGTGGCTCATTACACCTAGGTTGATGCTTAATAACTTTGCGGGAAAATATCTTGCCATAGCTCATTAGCTAACTACTCAAATGCTCCCAGTCAATTAGTGAAATGATTACAACGGCTATTTTCATTTCTCTCTAAACATTTCTCACTCGGATGCAAATCTTTTTGGATTGCATCGCAAATCAAATGCTATTGCACCGATTTTCCTCTATTTTTTGGATCAAGCACATCAAATTTTATCTAAATATTTGATAAGTAAATATTTAGACCGAAAATCGGTACTGATCACTCATAACCAAAAATTAACTAGACTTTCGCTATCGACAAAAATAAAGATAATAAAAATAGATATTATCTAAAACCCTTGTCAGGTAATTTATCGAGAGTCCAACATTTAGTAAAAAATATTAAAGTTTTTAATATATTTATTTTCATTTTTTCTAAAATGCAAATTTGTTTTAAAAATATTTAATAAACAAATTCTAGATCTGAAATAATAATTTAAAATTTTAATGGGGTTTAAAGTTTTATTCGAATCTATTAAGTTTTTATTATTGGTAAATCGAATTTGAAAATTCTGGAAATTTGTTGAACTGAATATATTTGTTGAATACAGTGAATTGAAAGAAAACATCAATCAGAGAAGAAGAGAAAGCAAAAGTCTAGTTAAATTTTGGTTTTGAGTGAAATATTTCAAAAGATTTCAAAGTTTATTATTATTATTATTATTATTATTATTATTATTATTATTATTATTATTATTATTATTATTAGTATTATTATTATTATTTTTTTTTCACTTGAAAATTTTCAAGTATATCATTCGAAATTTTGTGGATTAAAAAATAATTAATAGTATTAACCGAAATACCATAAAAACTCGGATAATCAATTATACAGTCATTGATTTGAAGGGAAAAAAGCAATTTTACTGTTAAGATTCGTGAAAAAAATCTATGAAATAATATACGAAAATTTCAGATAGAAATAATTATTTTAGTTTAAAATTCTGGATCGGAAACGGCAATTTTTAATTATATTCTCAGCTAATTTTAATTTGTAAAAAGTATTTAAACGTTGGATTTATTTTAATGAAAATTCTATTTCTCTGAATATCTCCTTAAATATTATAGACTATTCTGTAAGATAATTTATATATATTTACAAATTCTCTAAAAAATATTCATGTTTTTCATATTTTTGCAAGTCTAACTTTTAAAATTTCAAAATAATCCGTTATTACTAGTTTATAATAATTATTAATATAGAAATAAAAAAAATTATTATTAATTTTAATTATATTGCGAAATATCTGATTACGAAAAATATTTAAATTTGATTTATCACCAATGATAATTTATACTTAATAATTTTTTATTATTTATTAATTTTAAAGAAAAGTATTAAAGAAAATTTACAATAATAGATATATTAATAATAATAAAGAGAGATAGTTAATTTTTGATTAAAATAAAATTTATGGATTTATTTACTGATTCTAGAGTTAACTGCCAAAATACGAAAGGCAAAACTCCTAACAATTATTATTATTATTATTATTATTATTATTATTATTATTATTATTATTATTATTATTATTATTATTATTATTATTATTATTATTATTATTATTATTATTATTATTATTATTATTATTATTATTATTATTATTATTATTATTATTATTATTATTATTATTATTATTATTATTATTATTATTATTATTATTATTATTATTAAAATAATCGCTAAGATACTTTCGCTTGATAAATCCCAGATATTCTTCAATATTTTGATAACTTTATTATTAATTTAATTCTTTTTTCCCTACCCCCCCTCCCCTTAATTAAAATTTTCCCAGCAAATAATTATCAATATTATTTGAAAAAGGGAAAAGAATATATAGATTTGAATGAGCAAAATTAGAGTTATAAAAACGATAAAATTTCCAAATCCCTGATGAGAATCTAAAATGAAAAAGTTAGTAATTAAATTGATATTTCACAGAAGGAATGAACCGAAATTAAAATTTAAAAATAGACCCAAGAGATAAAAAATTTATAAAAATTTCGATAAAAATCCAATGGGACAATATAAGAAAATATAGAGATTTTTTACAAGAAAATTTGTTTTCGGTTTTATTTTTGAATAAATTTTATTTGATTATTATTTAATGAAATAGCAGATGAAAAACAGTTGGTGTTTCCACAAGTCACTAACGGTAAGGGAAAAATAATTTTAAATAAACATGTTCATTTTGAAAATGTGTTTTTAACTTCTTCGTTTTGCTCGTTTTACGATAAAATAAATAAAAAAAATTTATATAAAATATTTTAAATAATAAATAATAAATTATAAAATTGCTTTACCGCTTTCAATTGTTACAATGTTGGTTTTTAAGGTTTCTTGAAATTTGAAAAAAATAATAATTTGAAAACTAATGTGTGTGAGATAAATCTAATTATTAATTTATCTTTATTATAAATGTGTATATTAATTTTATTATGTTATTGTGTTGACCATGGGAATTCTTGATGGAATGGAACGAAATACTTCAAATAATAATTGAATAAGATATAGCTCATTTTCTGCTAACAACGCTGGAAACCATTTCGGTGAAATATCAGCAAACTTCTGGTTTTGGAAATGTCTTGGAAATTTTTAATGCCGATTTGATTTTAGGAATTTGATTCATCAATGGCTTAACTTTGTTCAGCATATTTTAATTTTCAAATATTGTAAGACAAATAATATTTATTCATTTATTATAAAACCTACTAAATTTACAAAACATATTTAAACAACCTAAATTTTTTTACACAAACTTAAATATTTTTTTAACATAATTTCAAATTCTAGAAAACTTTCAGTAATTAATTAACACAAGATAAATTCATTTCCCCTTTAATATAAGTTCTTCTTAAATCTCAACTTTTTACGTTTATTGATGATGATTTTCAATTGATCATCATTATTAACATCCTGTCGAGGAATATATTCATTGCTATCATGCGAGAAAATTTGCGATAGAGACTGTCCTACTTCAACGTCATGTCGTTTGTTGTTTTCTGATTTAACATCGTATGAATTTTGGTCGGCAAAACGGTGTATGAAATTTCAGTTGTTGATTTGGCGCTGGACGGTCGCCTTGATAGAATATTTATCTAAATTTCAGTGAGGTCGTTCATTAGTTCACCACAGTTATTAAATAGTTTGTTTATGATTGTAGTATGTTGAAATCACTCAGATCATAAAAATACATAATTAAATTGTCCAAATTTTATTGAATAATTTTGTTTGAATAATACATTGTTTGGATAACCATTTTAATATTCTAAATATTTTAAATGAATAAAAGTAAAAATTTAAGCAACCTTAATATGGCAACCACGCCAATGCTTCAATTTATCAGTACCCAGGAAAGTTCAATGTTTGTGATGACTCAGAAAATATAAAAAGTAGAAAAGTTCATTGAATAACGCAGGCATCCGAGGAACATCGTGGGATTTTCATTAGAGGTTTTTTGTTCATTGAAGCTACAAGAAAATATGAATCAACAAATAATGAAGAAAATTATTAGATTATAAATACAAATAGCATTCGTGAAACCGGCTAATTTAGCATATGATTTAAATTCCTCTGTAGCATACAGATGAGGATTAGATTTCAGTAATGTTTTTTTCAGAAAAATAGAAAAGTATGTCAAAACTATTCTGCAGCATAATTTAAATGAAGATATAAAGAGATTTTTTATTCAAAATGCGCTAGAAGATCCAAATGTAAAAAAAAAAGATATCAAAATTTTAGGTTTAAAAACTGTCAACTGATGAAGTCAAAGAACGAATTATAAAATATGATGAAGTAAAACGAGAAATAGAGACAGAAAATATCCCTACTATTCATCAATTAAAGTGTTATGAAAAGCCATAACAATGGGACAGAATATATACTGGGACAAAAATAGATCACAGAATAACCAGTACAATAAAGATTTCAATCTAAGACATCTACATTTTAATAGAAGATTTCAGAAAGCATCCAACCACAATACGAGAAAAGAAACAAGAAGACCAGGTTTCAGATATAATAAGCAGCACAATAATTCACAAAATCAAACTAGAAATAAATTTGAAAATAGAAAAATCAAAGAAGCAACTAATCAACTAAAAAGATTTTGGGCATGTAGAAAGATAGAACATTTCAAAGATCAATGCTGTGAGATTGATCAAAACATATATCCGATCAGATATTTAGCAGCAGTTTGAAAAGATTTCGATTAGCCGATCATAGACGAGGACTCAATTATTAGAAGAAATGATTAGGGCAATCCATTGAATGTAAGTAATGTTTTCACGGATGAGTGTATGGAGTTGAATGATTGTGACTGCATGAATGATTTTAATTCATTTGATTTTAATTTTTATTTAAAATATACTAATAATTGTAGTAATATGTAATAATAAAAATAACAAAGATAACTTGAATAAATATATAAATTGTTTGGAAATATTTACACCTTCAGTCATAAACCCACGCAAAAATGCTCGTTTTAAAATTCAATCCAAAATTATTGTGTAATTTCTCTTATTTCAATAATCTCTTATTGAACGCTTAAACGTTATAAATGACAATGAATTGAATATTGAATGAAATGAGTCCTGTGATGAAGGTGGATCTGAGGTCATTGAACCAATACCATTATCCATGAAAGGCATGTTGCAATTGGCTGTTAAACAAAAAATGACTAAAAATTAAATGAAACTCCCCGCACTCCAATAACAAAAAAACACCACAACTTTAACGAAACTGGTTAAAAAAGAAATCTCTGTGCTTGAAAAGGAACAAAGCCGTGGTAAATATTTAACGCTGGCGTTCAACCATCTTTCATCAATAAAGCCAACAAGTGTTGAATCAGAGCGAGCTTTTTCATCAGCAGAGGTAATATGCACAAAAATAATAACCAGACTTAGTGATACCACAATAGATACGATTTATCTGCTCCGTGCTTATTTCAACTAGATATTTAAAAGATTTTTTTAATGTTTTTGTGTTGTTTTATTATTGTTGAATAAACTAATGTATATGTATTTATTTTCTTGTAGTAATGAATTAAGCTGTTATTATAATATATTATAAATTTATTGTTAATTATTTCTTGTACATACAATTTTTTGAATTTTATTACTTTCTGGCTATTGCTGAAACATAATTTTTAATTTAAAAGAATTTACCCGTAAAATCAAAACTCGGTAAATTTGAATTCCTTAATATTTATGAAACACAAATTGGATATCGGTAAGACGACTATGATAAAACATGAAATTGTAACGACATATATGGCGATTAATCAAAGACGACAAAAAACGGATCATAAAGCAAATCCGTTTATGTTAAAGACTAATAAACCTATAACACCACAATTTCAGAAATGGATTAATCACTTGAGCAGTTTAGATATGAAACTCGAATTCAGAAAAGGCGAACTATATGCAAAATCCGACGCAATGTCCCGAAAAGATTGTGATACGTGTTTTCAAAGTAAGGTCCAAAGAAAGAGAGGTTAAAACATGAATATTGGCATTGATAATGGAATTAAATGTAAGAAATGGCAAGAAAATTCAGTAGAGATTAATAAAATAAAGAACCAAATCGCAAATAAAGAAAAAACAGAGTTAAATCAAAAAACAATAAAATCTGGATCCCCTAAGAAAATAGCGAATAATTAATTGACGATATTAATTGATTTTGCGGTCCATTTAAAGCTACAATCAATGGTAAGAAATATATATTAACGATTATGGATTTTTTCAGTAGATATATTTCGTTAAATGCAGTGTCAACACATGATGAAATCATGACTGCAAATATATTAAGAAATAATTGGATTTTACGATTTGGTGCACCAAGACTAATACAAAGTGATTGATGCAAAATATTTGAATCTAATCTGATAAAATCACTGGCAGAAAAACATAAAATAAAAGTAGAATATTTGCGTTCATATAATCACTTGGCCAATGGAATGATTGAACAATAATTTAGGACGATAGAGATGCAATTCAGATATCTATGAAAGACAATGTATGTAAAAATGGAGCAGAATTACTTCTCAAAGTAAAGTTTTCACTAAAATACACTGATCAGAGTATAGTAGGGTTTAGTCCAGCTGAAATTGTATATGGTAAAACATTATTTAGAGAATGAACACTGACTGGGAATGTTAATATAAACCCGAATGAATATATGGAAATACAAAAAGAGGAAAAACAAAATTATTTACAAAAATGAAGCACAAACAAATCGATATTTCGCAATTGGGGAAAGGTTTTCTTAAGCAAAGACATACATACGAAAAAAGACGACATATATGACGGTTCAGTGACAATAATAAATAAAATACATGATAGACGCTATGACATTAAATTGAATAATGGAAGGAATGTTACAAGAAATGTCATTTCTTGCTGCAATTTTTAATTTAAATGAAGCAACAATTAGGACGATACAAAAAAATGAAAACAAAATTAGATCTATAGCTTTAGCAGGATCATCTATCAGTGCGACAAAGATTGCCAGCATACGCTAAGTAATAATAGAAAAAATGGAAAGAGTTCTTATGATATGGCTAGAAGACTGCAATGACAAAATCATTCCTATGGACAGAAGCCTTATTCAAAAGAGGGCACAAAAAAATTATGATAATTTGAAAAGAACTGAACAATCGTCATCGGAAAATCAAAACTCATTTCACAATTTTTCTGCTGGTAGAGTATGGTTTGAAAATTTTAAGAAGCGATTCTCACTACATAATATAAAATTTTGAGGAGAAATTGTGTCAGCTGATATAGAATTTCCTAAAATAATGTTTTCAGAATTCGCAGATATTATAAAATATAAGGGCTACACACCAGACCAGGTATTCAATGCGGACGAAACGGGATTGTATTGGAAGAAGATGCCGCAACGAACCTACATATCAAAAAATGAAAAACACTCGAAAGGATTTAAGGTGGCAAAAGAAAAAATATCTTTACTATTATGTTCTAATTCTTCAGGAGATTCCATAATGAACCCATTATTTATTAATCAACCCTTAAACCCCCGAGCACTAAAATGTTATGAAAAAAAGAGTTGACATGTTTATTGGAGAGCCAATAAAAACGCTTGGACTACAAGTATTCTTTTTAATGACTGGTTTTACAATTGTTTTATTCCTGATGCAAGAGATTATATGAGAAACAAGAATCTTGATTTTAAAATATTATTGATATTGGACAAATACACCAGGACATCCGCTCGATTTAAAATATCCTAATGTAGAAATATTATTTTCACCATCAAAAAGCAGACAATCGCTTATTATCGAATTTTTAAAAGACTAAAACCACAATAAATTCAGAGTCCTCCGACGATGAAAACGTACAACCGATTTAAAAAAAGAGTAAATCATATATATGTAAAACATATATATGTAAATGTATATTTGTATATTTAAAAAAAAAGTATATACAGTGGTACCTTGAGATACGAATTTAATTCGTTCCGCGATCATCGTCGTATGTCAAAAAAGTCGTATCTCAAAGCAATTTTTCCCATTTAAAATAATGTAATATAGATTAATGCGTTCTAACAAAATCAAACTAACCCAAAACACAGTTAAATTACATATAATATACACAGTTTGTATATAAATAAACGAGTAATAACATACATAATATTTATTAATCATCACTTTAACATCATGCCTTTTTGGCCTCACTTTTCTGACTTTCAGTACATGAGACCTTTACAAGGTAACGATCAAGAGAGGTCGGTTTCTGCCTTCTTTTTAAAATGTTACGAAAGAATGTGAGACACCTATCATCAAATGTCTGGACCGATACAATAGAGGTTTTGATTCTCGACGTGGGTCAATGATCTTCTCCATATATCAGTGCCTGTGTAACCTTCAGAGACGTGAGTGGGGGTGGAGACGTAAACAGCTGGCTGAGTCTGAGTAAAGGAACGAGACGTTCAAGAGGGTCTTTCCGGGTTGGTTAGGGTGCAGGTCATCGAAACTCACCACAAAGTAGTAGTAAACTTTTATTAGTTGTCATGGCGGCCATACAGAGGACTCTGGTGTCAACAACCAAACAGAACGAGATAGCGGGTAGAAGCAGCAGGAGGAAAGCTGAGCGAACGCTCTGCCATCAAGGGATCACCTAGGCGATTATCGCACATCGCAAATTTATGTCGAGGTATAAATTTTAGAATATTTCATGTTGTATCTCAAAACATTCGTATGTCAGGACATTCGTATCTCAACGTACCACTGTATTTATATAAATTATCTTTGTTATTTTTTTTGAAACGCAACATCTAATTTTGTATGAACTTCAAACTTTGCATAAGACGGATTTGTATTACACGATGTTTTTGTTGAACCATAAAATCGTGTTATACGAGGCCCGAGTGTATATAAAAATATTTGACAAAACTTGTAAAAATAAAATTTAAGTTTAAGTTGGGAAACTTTATTCAATGGATTTTGAGTTTGGGAAACTTTTTCTAGGGATTTCGTGTTTTGGGAAATTTGAGTTGGGAAAATTTTTCTAGGGATTTCGAGTTTTGATAAATTTTGAGTTGGTATATTTTCCACAAAGGAAAAGTTAAGTAGTTGTTAATGATAAAAGATTCCCATGAATATTAACATAAACCTGTATTAAATTCCTCTATTTTCGTCGATAATCCTCTTTAAAATACATGTAATATTAATAATAATATAAAGTTTTCCATGTATAAAATATTTGTATAAAAAGTTGTATGTATTTTGATATACATGTATTATTATTTTTATATTTATAAATATTTTGCAAAATGGTTCTTAGTATTTAACAACTTATAAAAATAAAAATTAAGATTTGGGAAATTTTTTGGTTGGGGAAATTTTTTCAATGGAATTTCATATTTTAGGAAAATTTTGAGTAGGGAAATATTTTTAGGGGAAATGAATTTTGGGAAATTTTTGAGTTGGGGAAAATATTTTAGGGATTTTATATTTTAGGATATTTTTTATTTGGGATATTTTTCCCATAGTAATGTTGACATTTGATTATATCTCATTGTCAATGTAAAGTTGTTGGCTTAAAGTTTCTTAAAATATCCTAAAAATGATCAAAACTTTAAAATATCCTATAAATTTAATAATTTCCTGAATGTATTTTCGTATAAAAAATTTGAATTGCTTTATATAAATTTTCGAAAATTCGGCTATATTTTTAAATACTTGGAAAAAATTTGAGTTGACCTACAGTTGGTAGATGTGTGCCACCTGACGCATTTTTTGGTAATCCCCTCTAAAAATACAAAACAAACTAAAATATAATATAAACACAAAAATAATTAATAAGAACAAGAACGTATATAGGTATACATTTATTAATTCAACAAACAATTGACTGAGCTGTTGGATGATCAGTTTGATAGGCTTTTAGATGAGTGGTTGGATGAAATGTTGGATAGACTGTTGGAAAGACTGTTGAATGAGTTGTTGGATAATCATGTGGAAAGTTATTATCATTATTCATTGCTAGTCTCAATCATATAATGACCGTATGCCAGACTTACATTCTTTTCTATCCAAAACCTTTAATTCTCTTTGTTTGTTACTGCAACCTTACTATTTTTAAAACTATAAAGTTGGTGATTGTTTGTACCAATACGAAATTGAGGTACAGAAGACGTAGTATTTTTCTCGTAACAGTCCTTATAAGATTTATGGGTTAACTTTGTGTCCTTCAATGTCACTCCTTTAGTTTTTATACTAGTTAGAAACTTTACGAAATTTAAACTTTTAAGGAAATAAATTTTTTGTGTTTTACTTGTTTTTTGATTTGTTTTTGGTTTTATTTAGTAATAATAGTTAGTAATAATAATAGTATTTATGTGTTTTAATAGTAGTAATTTTATTAGTTAGTAATAATATTAGTATTTATGTGTTTTAATAGTAGTAATGTTAATAAATGTATTTAAACAGATTTCGTTTGTTTTCTTTGCAACATATTGTATAAACAAAATTATAATTAGTTTTGAAATTGTTTAAAAATATATAAAATATAAAATAATTAAATAATTTTTGTTTAGAATATTTAATAAACTTTTTGTTCGATAAACTCGATGAAATATCAGGTGTAAAAATTAAAGATGTGTTGACTCTAGTTGAAGCATTCGGTAAAGAAGATTCAGGTTGGGATTCAGAATGTCCGAGTGACGATGAAGAAATTGTTAATGATGACAAAATTGTTAATGAAGAAATACCTACTGAAAATTTAGTTGAGCCTAACGAATTTAAGATTTGTGTTGACCATGTTATAGAAAATATAATAATAGAATATTGTGGTGATGAAGCATGTACATGTAATAATCAATAAATCTTTAAATATGTAGTTTTTATTACTAATTTATTACAATAACAAAGAATAATACATTTATTAAAATTTATGATAAACTGTATTACAGATATATAGGACAGATGCTCCAGTTAATAGTTTTAGTAAAAATTTACAATTTGAAATATAAATATCTGAACGTTTGTCTTCTGCGGCAACTTGAATAATTGTTATCCATCCACCGTTTGCTTCTACCTATGGATCAATTTTTGTTTATATTACCTAAAAATAATAATAATAAAAAGTAATATACCTTAATGGACCATTGAAAATAATTTTCATAATCGGAGCCGGATTTTAAAATCATGTGATTCATATACATTAATCCTACTATTATTCGCATCCATTTATTATTTTCATCAAACATTTAACTAAATATCGATTTGAATGAATTTTTCTTTGTCTACAATCTTGGCAAATTGAGAATGGGATCAAATGCAATATCTTCTACAATTTTCTCGGTACGGTTGACCACGACTTTTATATTTTATCTCCATTATTAGCAACCAGCTCATTCAAAAAAGTTATAAAAAATTTAGTTTCTGGCATTTTATAAAAATGTTTGGATGTGTAGGCTCATTTACACTATATTTGACAAATCAGAATCATGCATGGATATTGCATTTATATTGCAATGTCTTTGTTTAAGAAAAATAGTTTAAAATGGAAATATTGAGGATTTGTTTAGCTTACTTTTTTCATTATAAGTTTGAACTGATCGTTTGTTTTATTGGAATGAGCTTTTATATTATATTGTAGTTTATTTATCATTTCTTCATAAAGCTCTCCATTTTCATTCAATTTGAATATTGATTTATTTAATTCATTTTTGATAATACCAATGTTCGTATTTAAATATAGAATATCGTAATATATTTTCTTTCGAGAGCTTTTAAAAGTCTCATGTTTCACTTGAAATCTGTAACCTAAATTTTCAATTCTTTCAGTTAATCATTTTAAAGGAATTTTCATATGTATCAGTTTATCTATCATATGTAATATATCATTCAACATAGCAATATCTGGACACATACATCTTGTTTTATTTCGACCTTCCACAGTTATAATAATTGACTTGTTTGCATTAGTCAGTTTAAAATAACTAGCAATTAATATTATTAATAAAATCTCTTTAGTCATTTCAAATCTCTCTAAATTAATATTTATTGTATATAGCTAATTATCAAAATAAGTAACATACATAATACATTCATTTTAGAAACTAGGTAAAAATAAATAATGGAAATGTGAATATTGATAATTTGTTGCCACTGTTTTGCATAACCGGTTGCATTAGTTTCATCTGATGTTGAACTTCTTTCATTATGCTATTGAACTGATCAGTTGTTTTATTGGAATAAACTTTTATACTATATTGAACTTGATTTATTTTTTTATTAAGTTTTCGATTTTCTTTCAATTTGAATATTGATTTTCTTAATTGATTTTTGATAATACCAATGGTCTTTATTTAGATTAAAAATATCATCATATTTTTTGTTCCGAGCTCTTTTTAAAGTCTCATATGTGAGTTCAAATCGGATTTCTAAATCTCTCATTCTTTCAGATAATTTTTTGACTGGAGTTTGCAAATGTTTAGGTCTATCTATCATATACAAAATATCCATCAACATGGCAGTATCAGGGCAAACACATCTTGTTGAATTTTTACCTTGAACGGTTACAACAATTGAGTTAACCATGTTACAATAACAACAAACTAATATTATTATTAAAATTTCTTTAATAATTTTCAAATCTATATAAATTAATATTTATTGTTTATAGCTAAAGATTTGTGTGTTTAAATTTTCATTGGTTTAAATTTATATAAAACTAATTGTTATTTCAATTTTTGATCATTATAATGGATTTTATTGTAACGAGCGCAGTTCAAGCTATGAACGAAATTGAACATTATGGTAATTTATTATTATTATTACTATTTTACTTGTTTTGTAAATGATTATGTTAAAGTTATCAAACAACGTTTGGACTTTTATTATCCAGATATCCATGAAATATTGAAGGATAAGACAGCAGCAATACTTCCGGACTTGGCCTTTAATCATACAAGAATATGGATATTTTCTGAAGTCAGTGAGTTCCTATGGGATGTCAAACAAAACAAAATGTTAAAGGATATGGAACCCGAATACTTATGTGGTGATGGATGCCATTGCTGCGCTGCCTGATATCTTAAAGTAAATGGAATGGGCTTTGAATAAAGCTCTTCGACAATATTACTATAGTCGAATTTTTTCTATGCAATAAAAGTTTTTGTTAAATATGACTTTGATTTTATTATATAATAATAATAATAATATTAATAATAATAATAAAAATAATAAAAATAAAAATAATAAAAATAATAATAATAGAAATAAAAATATTAATAATTATAAATACTACATATAATAATAAGTAATATAAAAAATAATAATATTAAAAAAAAATTATTATAAGACTACTTATAATATTAAGTAACAAATTATATTTGAAAAATTTTGAATGACCTTTTGAAAATTTTTGATGAGTCATGGTCTTTGTTTGAATGACCTTGAAAAGATATGATGACTCATCAAATGGTCTTGAATGAGTCATTGCCTTATCTCAGAAAAACTTTGTACTTTTAGACTTAGAAAAAATTTTACACGGAGGGGTAAGGGGTGTGCTGGGTGTGACATGTTCTGGAGGTGACACATCCCACTACTCAAGAGTGCTTTCAACTGTAATACATTTATTTTATTTTTAAGAAAATCAAATTAGTAAAATATATTGAATTTATTAAATAATTAATAAATAGACACAAATATCAAACTTCTGAACATAATTATATGTTTTCACTAATAACAAACCGACATTCAAATATAATTTTTATTAATTGTCCAGGAAATATAATTTTATTAACTTTGAGATATTGATTTTATTGTTTTCTTTGAACCTGAATTGCAATGAAATGTGCCATTTCGATTATTTTTTAATTTAAATATAATCATTATACTACTGATAAAATAATTGCATTGTTACAGTGAACAAGAGCAAAATAGCAATAGAAAGTAATAGAACAATGGCACTGATCAGCAGATAAAGCTCCAATTCATGAAACAACAAGTCAACGGGCTATCTGGCAGCAGCGGCAACGGCTTTGACGGACATATTGGTTGGAAATAAATTAATAAATTAATTATTTTTAGATGGGAAAAACAAATTTAGTGATTGATTTTTTTATATTTAGATAGAAATCTACGTGATAATAATCATTTATATGACAAAATAGTCCAGTATTAATTCGATATGCCCATACTTATACGGCATTTGTGAGTTATCAAAATTAGGAAAATTAGATTCAGCCAACCGAAATGTTAAAGGAAAAGGATAATTTATGCTTTTCTCTGGTTTCACATTTTTAATGCACCGCCTTTAAACTGAATTGTGAAAGAAAAAATATTTGATAATGTAATATATATATATATATATATATAATTATATATATATATGTGTGTGTGTGTGACCACTAAGTAAGTTTTGTCTTCCCCTTCCTAATGGATTTTAAGAACAAAAGTGAGTATAATTAAGTCTAGATAGATATTTCGAGTAAATAAAAATACGCATCTGAGCATACAGAAATTTACAATTATTGTCCAAAAATTTTGAGTTAAAATGTGTCAAAAAAAATTAAAATGCTAAAAAATAGACGAAATTTTCCCTTTATGCATAACAGACTTAAAGCCATTTTTACAATTTTTTATGCTCAAACTATGTATTTTTATAAATTTATTATGTATTTGGTTGAAACAAAATTCTAATTTATACTTATAAATCTTCTATAATGCCATCCGTTTTTGTACCAACGTTTTTGTAGAAAGAACGAATAATAATAATAATAAATAATTAAATAAATTTGGCAACGATTTAATTAAAAGATAACGTCAATAAAAAACTTTTCGAACGATATATTTCGATAGCATAACTATCATCTTCAGGTACTCAAAACCAACTAAAAATATTATGAATTATCATTTAATTTAAACAAATTATTTTTTATTAATTTAATTTTGTAATAAATAAATATTTATAAAATATATTCAAATCACTTTTAATTAATTTAATATTTTCATTTATATTATAATTTTTTAAAAAATTAATGTAATTTAAAATTTTCAATTATTTTAATAATATTAAAAAAAACATGATTTAACATACGTAAACTATTTAAAAACATTCAAAACATTGGTAGTCACTGCAAATTTCACATTAATAATATATATATATATATTCATAACAACTTATCTATAATAATGAAGCTTTAAATTTTATACAATAACATGTGCTTCTTACAAATCATAAAAAAACCCTCAATTTGGTGGTTGAAGTAAGTTTTAGAAAAGGTACGTACTGCGTTCTCAGGCGATGAAAGTTAGGTCCCAAAATGTAGAACTTAAGCCGGATTAAAATTCATAAAAAGTGAAATCTTCATTTCTATAGCACATACATGTTTTATAATTTTTTTAAAAAATATTATTCTTAATGTATAGTTTAAGCTTCCTTACTTCATAAAATTAATATAATAAATAATTACTTGTATGTTATTAATTCGGCTAAGCAGACTGATAATATATTAATTTTTAAATTGGGTAAAATTAAATTTCCAAAATTTTAAAAATATATTTTAAATTTTGAACTCCAAATAAGTTATAGGATAATTTATAAAAATAAGTTGCACATTAAAAAATAATTTTTGGTTGGTGAAAAGTGTGTTTAAATATTTTTAATATTCAAAAATAAAATAAATATTTTTCTATTTTTTAAAATTAACAAAAAATCATTCCGACTGAGATCACCAAAATATTTTCTGATCTAAGCTGATCACTCCTGAACAAATAAGTGTAGACAAAGTTGATCACTTTCTTATTTTTGTCAGATTTTTAGAATATTTTAGATTCAAAAACAACCAAAACAAGAAATAATTTCATTTAATAATAAATCTATTTTATTTTTAAACAAGATGAAATAGTGATTTTATAAAATAAAGTAATATTTTTAATTATATTTTTCATGTATTCTGAAATGAAGCTTGCTAGGAATAAAATAATTTAAATATAATGATGTACTTTGTTGAGGATATTAAATTAAAGAATGTCAAAATAAGTAGCTTTATTTACAGTATTTTTATTTGACGCTCTTTTAAGTGGTCATCAATTTGAGGTCTAACTTAAGTCAATTGGAGAGATATTTGAATCAAATCTTTTGATACGTCGACGAGTAGAAGACTCAATAGAAGGATGCTTAGGATCTAGAAAAACCTTAAAACGATTGAAGATACCCTAAAACTAATGGTGTTGAGTCTCAGTAAAATTTTAAACTGAAACGAATTTCAGAGCCGCTTAACAAATATTTAAGAAAACCCAGTGCCACATAATTCATAAAATTTATATATTTTTATATAATTACACATTTATAAAGAATATTAAATGATAAAACCTCTAGTAAAGAAATAATTAAACATTTATTCACATCTAAAAATTACAGTTTCTAAATAATTACACTAGAAATGCATAATAAGAAATCCACTGCGGAGTAACGCTATGATGGAATCATACTTGAAATAGAAAAGAAATGTAGAATCAGCAAATTGTGAAACTGTTTGACCCATTATCAGCGGTTAAATCTTTGGGAACCCAATGGGAACTTGAAACAGCAGCAGGAGTCGGATCACAAATACTCGCTATTCTTGGAGAAATTGATCCGTATTGTTGATCAAATGATCTATGCCGATTGACTTTATTAATCATAGGGGATACGCATTGCTGATCGTGTTCAAAATGTCTATAAAATGTCTGAAAGAAATTATAGTTATTAAATAATAAAAATTTAATTAAAGATTGTGTGAATGTGTTTTGTTGAATTCCTTTTTTATAAAAATTATTTTTTTCAGAAGAATTTGTTTGAATAATATTATTATTTGAATTAATAAAATGCAATTATAATTTGACTTTTAATCATGAATACAATAAATACAATTCTTTTTTAAACTGTATTGAAAATAAGCACCGAAACGCGGGCCAGGATTTTAGCCTGCTTCGTATTTACCTCAATATGAAAAACAAACATGAGACTTTAACAAAAGATTAAGAGAAAAATTTTATAAAGACAACAAATTGCAAGTTTTACGTAATCTGAGTACTTTAAATTTGTCTTAATTTTAATTATAATTTTACTTTAATCAGTAAATAGAATTAAAAAAGTTTAAAAAATTTATTAAAATTAAATATTAATTAAGATAAATAATTAAATAAATTTGGCAACGATTTAATTAAAAGATAACACCAATAAAAAACGTTTCGTACGATATATTTTGACAGCATAACTGTAATCTTCAGGTGCGCAAAACCAACTAATAATATTATGAATTAACATTTAATTTAAACAAATTATTTTTTATTAATTTAATTTTGTAATAAATAAATATTTAAAAAATATATTGAAATAACTTTTAACTAATTTAAAATTTTATTTATATAAATATTATAATTTTTATTTATATTATAATTTTTTTAAAAATAATGTAATTTAAAAATTCAATGATTTTAATAATACTAAAAAAATGTTTTTTTTAAAAAACAATACATAAACATGATTTAACATAATTAAACTATTTAAAAACATTCAAAACATTTGTAGTCACATATCACGCGTTCCCAATGATTAAAAAAACTTTTTTAATATTATTAAAATAATTGAATTTTTAAATTACATTATTTTTTAAAAAATTATAATATAAATAAAAATTATAATATTTATATAAATAAAATTTTAAATTAGTTAAAAGTTATTTCAATATATTTTTTAAATATTTATTTATTACAAAATTAAATTAATAAAAAATAATTTGTTTAAATTAAATGTTAATTCATAATATTTTTAGTTGGTTTTGTGTACCTTAAGATTACAGTTATACTATCGAAATATATCGCAAGAAACGTTTTTTATTGGCGTTATCTTTTAATTAATTAAGATATATATCTTATAAAACATATTCCATTTTTGTTGTAATTATTCTAAAATAAAAAAATATTTTAAATTACAAAAATTGTACTGCAGATTTTAATGAATTTTTGGGCTCAAAAAACAGTGATTGGACGCGTCAACAGAAAATTAATTTCAAAATAAAATTATTATTTTGCTCATGAAAAATGTGGTTTATTTATCTATTTGATTTCACTGACCATTTTAATAAATTTTTTGAAAAATTTACAAAATATTTATAAAAAATATAGTAATTGTTTTATTTTTTGAAAAAAATGTTTTAATAATCAATTTTAACTCTTTTTGGACTATGGGACACATGAGCACCCCAGTGAAATCGTTGTTGTTTACATTGACCATAATAATATATACATATTGTTTTAGTAAAAGCGTAAAATATCTTTACCAATTTATTACTGCAATTTACGTAAATTTCAACGGTTAAAACAGAATTAATGCCTTAAAAATTTGTAATACTTCATATATTACATAATGCCACAACTATATGCAAATGAATCACTTGCGTTATGTAGGATCTTAAAATTAATGTAAAAGTATTTAAATATTTATTTAAATATTCATTTATTAAAATATTTAATTAAAAAATAATTTGTTTAAAATCTATAAATTAATTCATACTATTTGGGTTGGATTTTGTATCTATAGATGACAGTTAATCTATAGAAATATATTGTAAAACGAGTGTTTGAATGGTGCTTTCTTTGAATAAAATAGTTTTCAAGCTTATTTATTTATGCTATTAGTTTTTTATTTTTAATTATTTTTCCTAAATAAAAGATTGCTTAATCTAGCTAGTATTCTTCATTTATTATTCTTTATGGAATTCTATTAACTTTCAACGCATAGAGTACATTAACAGTCAGAATGATTTACTATAAATATGAAAAAAATTAGAGTCCCATTATGGACCCAGTACAGAAAGTTAAGTAACTGCATATAGCGTACCTTGTGTCATGGGTTGATTCCATGGATCAGTAAGTGACACTTGAGAAGAAGGTTGCTGATCTTTGACCTATACAATTCATAATATTTTTATTTTATTAAATAATTATAATTTATTTTTCATTCCGTGTTAAATAATAAATCTCAAATCGCATGCCGGAACAAGCAAATCACATAAGACCAACTAACCTTCAAGTTGCCCGCAACATCTCTCTCATTTGAATTCATACTTTTCATTTTCTAAATGTAACTTACGTAAATGTTTATTTTTATTACAAGGAATTTTCTCAGACATATTTTAGCAAGATTATTAATGATTTTTATCATTCACTGCTAAGTAAATGATAAATAAACGGTCAAGTTATAGTAGAAAGAACAGAATGTTAAAAGGGGAATGGTAAAGGGAGATAAGAGCCAAACGTTTAAACTTCAATACGATCAAAAGTAACTGATATGATGAAAATTTATTTAATTCCAATACTAATCGTTTTTAAATTAAATATTTAACTCTTTGACAGGTTTATCTTATTTCAGAGAATTCTCTGGAAGTTGTCAGATTTCCAGCCGAAAAATAATGGAAGTCTTTCAATAAATGTTACAATTAATTGTCATTTTCAATAAATTTACAAATTTTGACAATTATTTGGAACGTGTAATATGTGAAGCATTCTTGATTAGATTACTGCGTTGTTGTTTAAATATTGTAATATTTTGTGAATGTCTTTAGATGAATGTTCATAGACCCAAAAGAAGTCAATGAAGAACGTTTTGGAGTTTTTTTCTTATTATTAAAGAAACCAATAGTAATAATTAAAGACATGATGAATGTATAAAAAAATCGTGTTTTTGCTTTAAATAAATGAAAAATATTGGAAGTTTGGGAATCCCTATTCTATACTATCATCTGGATCGCATTTTATAGGCATTTTAAAGTAAATTTTTTCTTATTCATTTGGATATTTTCTCTTTTATCGTAATTTTCACAAAGGATCAAAAATAAATCTTTTTTCGGAACAAAAATAAATGAAATATTAAAAAATTAAAACATTTTAAAGGTAACTGAAAAAATAAAATATTTTACTGGCATACCACATTTATATTTTAATGATTTAGTGCTAATAATTATACTGTCAATTACTTTTTATAAAATATATTAGCAATATGGTGAAATATTTTCAATTTAATAAAACAAAACTAATTATTTATTATTTTTTAAAAAAATCGATGAATTTAAAAATTCAAAACAAAAACAGACATTGCATTTTTAATCTCTTTTTGTTTGTTTTGATTTTTTTGTTTTGGAAAAGCAAAAAGTTATGTTGAAACTCTGAGAAACGAAGGCAGCATTTAAAATATAATGTAGACAACTCGACGACGTAGACGACTGCACTAACGTGCGACATACATCACTAGCTCTGTTGAATATGAATTCTCTCTCTTGTTTCGTATGAACTTCAAGATCAGAATAAACATTATCTATTTATTATTAATTATATTCATTTAAACAAACAATACTAAATTTTTCTTTTTAAAATGTATTCAAACAAAGTAAAATATTTATGAAAATTATTTTTATTTGTAATATGGTTTTAGAATTTTTAGAAATATTTTTAAAATAATATTTGAATGGACTATTATTTAGTTCCTAGGATAATATATAATTAAAAAATAAAAATTCAATCATTTTTAATTTTTAAGTAGGCAAATAAGTATAAATGAAGGAAATTAAGTTTGTTTTACTCTGATATTTTTCTAAATCATAATGTTATCAGATTTTTAAAAATTAATCAAATATTGAAGTGTGATAAAACTCTTTGTTTTATAACATAATACCAATAGTGAAGGATTCTATATCTTTATCAAATGTGTAGAACTTGGTAGAACCTTTTTGATACCCTTCTTGGAACTAAGTGCAATAAAAATCTATTGAAATCAAACTGTATAAAGTCAATTTTATACTATCTAATGCTCGAACAAGAAGTTTAGAAAAACTTTCAACAAATTGCAAATTTTTGTATCAGAAAAAATATTTTGGGAAAATTTTTCTCCAAGAACATTTGTCAATAATTTCCAAAAATCAAAATCAGATTTTTCAAGCGAATAAGGCTGTGCCGAAAATTCGTGAATACCTTAAATAAATCTCATTCATAGTCAAATTTTGTAGAAAATATTATGTCATTTACTAAAACATCAGATGTGAAAAACAAAATAAAATCCTTATAATATATATATATATATATATATATATATATATATATATATATATATATATATATTCTCAGAATAATTGAACAGTGTAGTCTTTATATTTCATTCCCTGCAATACATTCCATGAACGTAGAAATATGATATTTTTATGGAGCATATTTTTAAATATTTTTAAAAAAGGATAAGAAACAATTTTAAGACGTTGCCAAATCATATTTAAAAACGTTTATTATTTGAGATGAAGCTCAAAAAATATTTTGGAAAAATTTCATAGAACTTCATAAGTTATCATTTTATCAAGTATTGCATGTGAACTGCCAACTCATTGCATTTCATTTGCATTAATCTGCATAGCATGAAACATTTAGTTGTTTTTGAAATTTAATTAAAGGAGATTTCTATTAGTATTTCAATTGGAAAAATAGTTTTCTGTAAAATACTAATTAAAATTGTCTGAAAAACTAGAAAAATAATTTTCAAAGTAGTTGCAAATTTCCATTAGAAAATATGAATAAATTGCGAGACTGGCTAATGGATTCTGTAAAAGCGATTATGAATTTATTCCAATTCCATGTAGAAATTAACTAGGAAACTCTGTCCATATTTTTGGTATTCAAATTTATTTTGTTGTTCCATTTTTTTTGAAAATCCCTCCTGCCTATTAAAGAATTACAATAATAATTTTTGTGGATGATAAAAACATTCCATTTCTCCAAGCAATACTTCTTTGAGGAATCATGATCGGCAAAATCAATAGCAATGGCACCAGTTCCAAAATTCTAGCGGCGTTTCACAATACGTGAATTTTTAAATTCACACATTTAAGTATGACGGTTGTCTATAAGCCATGAGATATGTTGAATTTTGGACAATTTATAAAGAAAAGCTACAAAACCTTTGTTAAATATGCTGGAAATATAATTTGGTATGTTAAATTTGTATGAAAAGCCGCTATTTTCAGTTATAAATTCAAAATCACTACGAAAGTATTTTGAGGTCTACAGGCAAATTGGCAAGGTTTAAAAATGATTTATATCAGTAGTAGGATGTGAGCACGTCAGATACAAACCCCCCTAAGCTTACATAATAATATGTAATATCTGACCTCTGTTCACGCTGTTACTACCCGGAGATTGATCTCTGTCCTTGATAAAGAACTTGACAAGAACTATTTCAAACTTTTAAATAATAGTCTTTATGGAAAATCGGTGGAAAATCTTAAAAAACGAATGAATTTAAGATTATGTAATTAATTTGAAAAGATGGTTACTTATTCATCAAAGCCGTCTTTCGGAAAGTGTATAAAGGTCGATGATGATCTTATAGTAGCTCATCTAAATAAAGAATTAATTTGTTTAAACTGACCTAGTTATATCGGTCAAACGGTTGTTGATTAATCAAAATTACGGATGTATCAGCTCCAGTATCTTGCATTAGATAAATATAGGAATCTTTACAATTGTAGGATTGACATTGGTACTGGCGACACTGACTCTTTCTTCCTTGAATTTAAAAACATTAAATTAAGTAGTCTTTTACCTGCAATGGTTTCGCATAATTGTTTGGAAACTTCGAATTATAATCCTAGTAATCCTTTATATTCAAGAAAAGTTGACTCAGTAATAGATAAATTCAAAGATGGAGTAAAGGACTTGGATATAAGGAATGGGTTTTCTTACGACCAAAATGCTATTGTCTTTTGGGTGAAACTGAAAGTAATAAAGCAAAGGAAATTACTTTGGAAGGAACTGAAATAAAGCATCTTTCTTATCTTGATTGTTATAGAAACGATACAATTTTTTTCTGTTCCTCAAACGAGAATAGGGAAGAGAAATCATAGGCTGTTTACTTTTAAAAATTGTAAAATTGCTTTAAGTAACAGCGATGATAAACGTCAATGGGTAAGTAAAAACAAATGTTTTGCTTTCTGACATTATTTCGGTATCAATGCCACTGATGTCGGTTAAAACCGAAGATATTGAAGCTGTTATTTAAATAAATGTTGTTTTAAAAATGTGTTAGTCTTTTTTTTCTATTGTTTTGTAATTATTATTATTATTATTACTATTATTATTATTATTATTATTATTATTATTATTATTATTATTATTATTATTATTATTATTATTATTATTATTATTACTATTATTGTTATTATTATTATTATTATTATTACAAATTTGGGTAATAAAATGATACTTTTAAATTTTTTAATAGAATATAAATCAGTATATTTTATTTGCTGTAAATTTCAAATTTAATAGAAATTTGTAAAGTATATCTTGCATAATTTAGTTTTATACATTTAGTTAAGTTGAAATTTGAAACTGAGAGAATTATTTTCATAAAATATTGAATTTTGTAAATCCTGTGTTCAAATTAAAGTTTTGAGTGACTTATTTATAATTAAATAAAATATCAATATACTTTAATTGTTGAAAATTTAAATTTTCATACAAATTGTTAAAGTTTAATGATTATTTTGATAAAATTATTACATAATATACTACTAACAAAATAGCCACTAAGTTAAATAATTTAAAATCGAATTTTTATTTTAAGACGAGTTTGATTTTAATTTATTATGTTTAATGATTATTTTATAATTTTTTATGTAATAATATAATTAACAATTGAAAATTTTATGTAATTATAATTTTTTAATATATCACATGCAAGTAATATAAATCAATGAGATAAAAGAAACTTTTACGTTTATATGAAGTAAGCAGCATAATAATATGGATAGTACTATTGAGTGATTTTTATAAGTCTACGAAAGTTCTAGGAGGTAGGTGTGTGTGTAAGGTTCTAGAAGGTAGGTGTGTGTTCCAGAACATTAGGTCATCAAGATGTGTTGGTCCACAACTGCGTGCCATAATGATTGTGAATGATATTAAAGTAATCGGTGTGTATGTCATAATAGGTGTGTCTCCGGGTAGTGACTAACCCTTTGGTACGTGACATAACCATGCGGTTACTTGGTAACAGTGTACAAAGGTCAATTACTATGTGCGAACCACGTAAACAGAGGTCAGATATTACATATTATTACGTAAGCCTATGTGGGTTTGTATCTGACGGGCTCACATCCTACTTTTTATATCCGTACGTGGTAAATTATGACTAATTACAAAATCTTTCTAACATAAACAGAACATGAGAGCACAATGGGTCCTGTCCTACCTTTCCTCTCAAAGAATGTTTCCGAAAAGATATAATTATTTATAGTTACTTTTTACTGTTTATATGTAAATATTAAAAATCTCATTAATTGGAAAATATGACCAACAAACTAGTAAAATGCAAGATTTTCGTATATTATTTGGATTTTGTCTTTGATTTGCTTATTATAAAAGGGGTAACTCTAAAATTTCTAGATTTTAACACTTATTTAAATCAATTTGTGTCTGAAATTATTATTCATAGGAAATGTAACAGAAAAAATAATGAATTATATTTATTAAATGCTACAGTGAAAAAATAAAAATTAGTTAAACTCGTGATTCTTTCACAAATGGAAAATAAGGTTATACGAGTCAGACTCGTGATTGCTGCACAATCGGCTGGAGATAATAATAATGTTTGTGCTAATCAGTGATTGATAAAACTTGCTCAAAATATTGAATGCGTATATAAATTCTATTGTTTAGTTATTTCTATTGAACTTGATAATTTGAATATTGGCTTACTATCACGAATTAAGTACATAAAAGAACCAATAAATTTAGAAACAACAAAAATATCTCTTTTACGAATCATATATTCAGAAGCTACATAGTGGAAGAAGTCATGGCAAAATTAGCTAGCGGTGTTCTTTATAAAAATAATCTCTCTTATAATTTATCCATATAAATGTCCCCCTTCAGACTCTAGAAAAAATATCGTATGATATAGAAAATGTAAATTTTTTAAAAAAGCGATAAACTTTGAAAATATTTATTTATATTTCAATATATTGCATTTTATTGAATGATTTTTGTGCTTTATTTTTAATAAACAATTTTATAAACTTTTTGTAAGTAAATAGATTTAAATAAAAAATGTGACGTTTTATTCAATTTTTTGTCTGTATATACTTTTTAATAATAATAAGGATGATGATGATAATAATAATAATAATAATAATAATAATAATAATAATAATAATAATAATAATAATAATAATAATAATAATAATAATAATAATAATAATAATAATAATAATAATAATAATAATAATAATAATAATAATAATAATAATAATAATAATAATAATAATAATAATAATAATAATAATAATAATAATAATAATAATAATAATAATAATAATAATAATAATAATAATAATAATAATAATAATAATAATAATAATAATAATAATAAATTCTTGGTAGCCTAAATTAAAGTTAAACAAGCAAATATATGATAAAATAAGCCTTTGCTGATAATAATGTATTATAATATATGAGAAAACTTTCGATCAAAATATGATCCTTTAATACTTTCAAATGCTTCTTGGTATTCATTTTTTCGTTCATTTTTTACCTTTTAAGTGGCTTAAATTTAATTAAATATAATTTAAAATCATAAATTAAAAATTTAATATAGAATTAAAAAAAAAATTGAAAATTGAAAATTATATAAAATTTTAAAGAGTTTTCTTTAAAAACCATATTAAATTTAATATTTTAAGAAATAAATAATAGAATAAGCAATAGAAACTACAATAAAGTTTCATTAGTGAATTTATGCATCAACATTTTATGAGCATATTTTTTTATTTTCTGGTGAATTTTTTTACCCAATTTTCAATTGGTTTACATCGCAAGGCTTCCTGTATGTCTGAAATATTTGTTGGAGGTTTCACAAACTAATTTGAATATTTCCTTGAATGTCATCGTTTTGTCGGTTGATTCGTATTTCTTTATTGCATTTATTGTCATAAACGCTTTGAAAAAATTACCGTAACATAATTCATCAATATTCAGCAGTTGGAAAAATCGTTTGATCTCTTCATTGATCTTTTGAACGTCATCTCCAATGGAGGTTTCACAAAGTTAGCGAGGAGTGTGGTCGCCATTTAGGCCTTGGAGCCAAGTATTCAAAATTTTTAAAAATTATAAAATTTAAACAAGATTATTTTACGTCAATAAAACCTTAAACAAGAGAACAAGAAACACTTCATTCTACAAGCATTCAAACATTTGAATTAGATATTTATATTATAATTATATTTACATATAAATTGTTAATATGTTATTGTTAAATTTTGATTTAATAAGGTTACACGTCTGTGCGCATTTTTATTTGTTTTGCGTCTGTGTGCGCAATATAATTTGTCAAAAAAGAAATTATAATTTAATTTGATTTGTTTATTCAAGTTAATTTTTAGTTTAATATTTTAGGTTTTGGAAATTATGTTTTAAAAGAAAGAATGTTTGGTGAAATTTGGGTTTTTATAGAGTTTTGTAATTTGAATTTCAAAATAAACATTTTAGTTTTTAAAATTTCTTATTATTGTCTTGTTAAATGTCTAATGGAATTTTTCTATCAACGAATTGTGCTGAAGCATATGGAGAAATAAGAGTGGGTCAAAAACGATATTTATATTTAACGCGATATTTGGAAAACTTTTGATGATTTGGAAAATATTTGGTATCACACATTTTATAATGAGCTGAGAGTAGCACCAGGAGAACATCCAGTTTTTTTGAATGAAGCGTCATTGAATCCCAAAACCATGGAAAATGACTCAAATTATGTTGGCAACATTTAATTAACTAACTATGTAGGATGCTATTCAAGAAATATTTTCTTTCTATACGTCTGGGCGTACAATGGGTATTGTTCTCGATTTTAAAGATGGTGTATCGCATTCTGTGCCAATTTATGAAGGTTATGCTCTGTCTAATGAAATTTGCAAAATGGATTTATCTTGCAGATATTTATCAGATTATTTTATGAAAATACTGGCCGAACGAGGATAAACCTCACAAACGAAAGAGAAATCACCTCATTATTTTAAACTATGATTTACATCTAATACTATTTAAATGCTAAATTAATTAAAATGGAATTTTTAAATTTGTTAATTTAAAAATATAAATTATATGCTTTATTTAACATGATATTTAAATAATAATAATAATAATTTTAATAACAATCGTGAACCTAAAAAAATTGATGAGACTTCATACAAACAATAAATTAAATTATTTCTTGAAAAAAACTCTCGAAATATAATGAAAAATATTCAGGGAAAATAGAAATTCATTAACTTACATTGACTGGCTTGTGATGCTTCACAGTTGCAGAAGTGGAGCTGACTAGATCTGTAGTAGATAACGAATTGCCTTGGTTATCCGGATCCGATGGATATTGGTGCATCATATTTGATTGTATCAATGATCTGGGCATTGTCTAGAAATTTATTTATTGATTTTATTATGATAATTTACAATTAAATTTTTAGCTCATTGAATTTCTTTTCATTGAAATTCTCTCTCTTCGTGATTCACCAGAATTTTTTATTGTCGACCTAATCAAAAATTTCCGATTTCTTTTTCCGATGGATATTTATTCGTTTTTACTTTTAATAATTTTAATATAAATTTTATTTCTTTAAATTCTCTTCAATTTATTAATTAATGAAAAACGATTTAAAATCTTTTAAATAAAATCAAATTAATTAATCTATAAAATATATTTCAATATAAATAATTAGAAGATTTTATTTGACTTCGCATTAAAAAATAAAATCGATTAATCAGAAATGAATGAAAATATTAATTACAATACGAATGAATTAAAACAAATAATCAAAGTGTAAAATTATGGGAATGAGGTGAAAATCGATAAATATCCGTACAATTGGCCTATTAATAATGGCCTATAAAACTTTGAATAAACAAGAAAATGAGAATTATTTGCAAGTCGATTAAAACAATTTTCTGTTTAATCAACTTGAAATTTTTTTCCGTGATTTTAAATTTCCTATTCAAATCCAATGAGTTTTTAGTAAAAACTATGAATAAACAATTGAATTTTTGCCAAATTGTTTGATCTCGTTGGGTGGAGATGAGATATTTTATCTCGTTGATTTCTAATTTTGTTTTAACTAATCATAATAATTATTTATTGCCAATCAGATAGAATGTTTACGTAATTACGATAGAGTGTTTCGTCGTTGATATTTCTTTCTTTTCATATTTAAATGTAATTTTGTCTGCTAACTTAGTATTTTAAAAATTATATTCGGCATTTAAGAGGATTTAAATTTTAATTTTGTTTTATATTTTAAATATTTTTCGATTTTTCTTGATTTTGAAATTAGGCTCAGCTCAATCAAAATTAAATTATCAACAAACATAATAAATTAAAAGAAATATTTTCAAAAATCAAACTTTATCTATATATAATTTGTGGTACTTGTAGACCTCTCCGTGATCTTAAAATTTTATTTAAATTTTTATTTTATTAATAAAACAGAACTCTTAAAGCTTGATAAATAATAGTGTTTTGCCTTTTAAAAATAAATATTAAATATTAAAATAACATTTTCTAGTTTTCACATGTGATTGCTTTTCATTTTGCAATGACATAAGGAAATTTTTTTAATTGGCTGTGCCAAAAATTTTTGAATATCAATAAATCATCTTATTCATAGTCAATCAATAAAAAAAAATTTATGTCATTATTAAATATGTTTATATTTATGTTTAAAAATATGAAATATTAATAAAAAATCCTGACATTTCAAATAATCTGTATAAATTATATTTTATGCAATTAAATAATTTTATGCCCTATGGTGCCGAGTACATTTGACGCACTGGAATCCTCACATCTACCCAATGCGACTGATTATGTTGTCCAAAACTCTTTTGAAGAATACTTGTTGATTTATAAAACTTCTATCATTAGATTCACCTTCGATTTCAAATTCCAGTTTTTTTCTAATCCGCCACCCAAATAAAAGTCTAATATGAAATCCACAGAATTATTTTGTCTAAAAACTAGTATGAAATTCGCTAAAGAAATCGTCTTTCTTACGCTAAAACAAATGGATTCTCAAAATAAAAATAAATCGCATTCGGTTTTAAAAATCTAACAAAGCATTTAACTTATATTTTATCACTATTTAAAAATCCAAAGAAACTTGTCAATTATTTGTTTTTTTTATTTTTGTATTATTGATGGACAAATATTAACTCTGCAATTCCATCAGAATCTGGTGCTTAATCTTCTGAATCGAATTTGATCGACAGATCCATCCAAAGAAATGTGACAGTTATGACGAACGAGTAAGAAGTGCTGTTGAATTATAAATCGATAAATGATGTGAAAATTTCACGGTTGATTGATTTTCATTTTTTGGAGACGAAACGTAAATGTCTAAAACCGATCAGTGATGCATGTTGAGAAAATATTATAAGGAATCTATAATTAACTTTTGTAATCATGTCAAAAACTATTTGTAGAACTAAAAAATTAGAAAAGGTTAATTTAACATGTTTTAGAGTTGAGTAAATAATTTCTGATTTGTAAAAAGAATTTAAAGGTTTTTATTCTCATCTATTAAATTTTTATTATATTGGTAAATTTAATTTTGAAAAATATTCTGGAAATTTGTTTAAATTCAAATTTAATTCAATTCAAAAATTTTTAATTTTATTTAAAATTTTACAAAGAAAACATATTTTGACATCATTACGAATGGAGCTTCTGGCGAATAAAGATAGGATCCTTCCTTAAGATTCCTTTTTCCCAAGATGTTTTAATCCTCAATGAAAATTGAAAAGATTTCAACTAACTGGCTAACAATTTGGGCAGTCACTTTCGCACATCAGATGGAATAAGATGAACAATTTGGTATGTAATTAGAAGAACTGCAATAACAGTTTGACCGAGTCAGGAAGAAAAGTTTTGATATTGAGATTTGTGACTATAATCATCGAAACAACAATAAAAATTGACAGTATTATTGCTAAATGATGTTCAAATTTTTCGCTCAAACATTTTACGCATTTTCAAAAAGTTGAAGGAATTAAAAATTATTTAGAGCTGCATGATTTAAATTTTTTAAAGACCTACAGTTGTTTTAATTGAATTAAAAACTCTAATTTTTTCTTTTAATGATAATAATTTACTCATTAATTAATTCGTGAGTCTGTGTAATAATTTTGTGAAATAATAATAATAACAATTTATTATCACTGTTCATAACCAGTCTGACAAGGGTTTATTGATGGAACGTTTTTTACAAGAACTTTCCGGGAAAGTATTGTTAAATCAGCATAAAATAAATATTACTATTTTCAAGAAAGAAAAAATCTCATAGTCTGCTCAATTTCTTTTTACTTATTAAATGTTTTCTGGAGCTCTTTATCAAAAATCTTTATTTATTTGTACTTTCTCAAAACGAAATGTGAATAGTGAAACCGGCATAAGTACAACTGTCAAATGGGGATTTTGTCTGTAATATTCGGTAACAGAATGCCTATTGCAGCATGAAACGCGCATGCCACTAATGCTAGATAAATTCTTCGCAACAGATAAACTGCTTTCAATGATGGAAAAATTTGTCTTTTTTTTGCTTTTATATCAATTGGGAGAAAACTAAGCTCCTTAATCTAAGAGGCACTTCAATGTTAATGAATACTATTAATAATACTAATATTTTACAACTACAGGAAACTTATTAATTAAAATTTATTCAGAAAATTCGTTTAGTTTCTTTCAATACTTGAAAAATTATTTTAAGTGGCTTGTGTTGCAAGCGGCAGTCAAAAATAGACTGCAAATTCACTGAAAACTCTATCGACAAATTGCACTGCAACCAAAAGGAAACGTGACAGATTTTTTAATAGAAATAATTCTGAAAATTAAAACAAAGTGTGAAATTAAATAAATTAATAATTTTATTCAGTATTTTTTAATTTTGATTTTATTGCGATATTTTTATGATCACCAAATTTATATTTTATATAAATTTTGTTTGAATCATTGAAAGGGATCAAGTTCAAGATTGACAAAAAATCAGAAGAAAATTATATCGACACAATTGTAGAATAAATGTTGTAAATCTAGTTAATTTGTTTTGATTTGTACAAATAGAAGCAATAATATAAAGCATATATGCAAATAATTGTTATTTTTAAAATTATTTAATTTATATTATTATTATTATTTTAATTAAAAAATTTTTTTTCTTGTCGATAGCGGAATCATTTATATAAATATAATTTAAATAAATAACTATGTAAGCCAATTCCCACAATATTTATTCATAAAATATGAAAATGGAAATTGGCTTACATAATTATTTGTTTAAATTTGATTTATTATTTTCCTTGTTTTTATGATATAATGTATTTCGTAAAATTATAAAAGTTTTAAATTAAATTTGAATTAAAAATTCCTACTCACTTCAAATTAGTTACTTCCTTTTTTGGATTTTAACTTTAAGTAAAATTCTTTAAGTAATTCTCGATGAAATGTCAAATGAACAACAGAAATAAAATTAATGTTTTCCTTAAATTTTTACCAGAAAAACAACGATTTTTTTCTGTGTCAAAATTTATCATTTTACATAAGCTATTTCTCACTTAAAAAAAATAATAAAATAAAAATAAATCGGTTTTAGTGTTCGAATGTCGTATTAAAATGAAATTATTTTAGTTGAATTTTCTAGTGATTTTCATCAGTGATAAAAGGACAAAACAAATTAGAAAATAATCTGGCTTACAGTTAATGCAATATTTGATCAAGATTTCGCGCTATAAATTCGGAAAATCAAACAGAAAAATATACTATCTGATAACAGATCACTTGAAATGGATCTGGAAATTCAGGGAAAACATTTTACTGTAAACACATTGTATCTCGTTACTTGTGAGGTTTCTGGCACAGCCACTTATGATCCACTGAAAAAGGGATATCTCATCATTGTGATGACTTCATTCTTTGGCGGACATTTTGGTATGGATCACGTGTGTGAGTCATCGATGAGTTATAACAAAGAACGTTAGTCATTGCAAACTTTTATTTTGGGCGCACTTAGTAATTTTCCTTGGTCAATGAAAAAAAAATTTTTAATGATCACAATCGCCTAATTTGTATTTTGGTTTTTTTAAGGAAAAATATATGTAAACTTTCAATAGTGAATATTTATTTTCTATATATTTTTAAATTTAAATTTTAGTGTGTGTGCATATATTTTCAAAGTTTTTTCTATGTCAATCTTCATTTTATTATCTATCAACATTTTATTATCTATCCGATACTACTTTAAAAATTCTGAAAACGTTGATGGATCCGTAAAAATGTTGTCACTTTCAACAAAGTATCATTTTGAGAATTATGTACTCAGTTACTGTAATAAACTGTTTAACACATTCGTCGCAAAGAACCAGAGTTTTGTTTAACAACAATACAGAGTTACAGACAATTTAAACTTTGATTGATTAATAAAAACTTTTTTTGGTTTTCACCTTTGATTGCTTTTCATTTTGCAATGACATTAAGAATATTTAATTATTTGACCATGCATCAGTAATGCTATAGTTTTTTTATTGATTAACACTATCAGTTTACAGCGACATCAATAATTCAATATTATTCCAATGACTTAAGTGCTAATTACAACCGTTATAGTGAAAGGATTGATCTATCACCCATGATCTTTATCTTATACTTTTGAAAATTCAGTAAAAAGTGTTAATAAATTGATTCAATTGTTTATAAAGAATGGGTATTCGAAATATTTTTACTATTAATGATAAAAAAGACTGTTTACAAATAGGTTAAGAATACTAATGATACATGTTTGAGAATGTCTAATTGAAATTTGACTAATGAATGTAAATCGATTGTAAATGTAAAAAATATCGAAAATCTATGTAAGATAATATGTATATTGTGTTGGTATTTCCGTATTCGGAAGGTTTTACAAATTAAAAGAAGAAGTTAAGTGATCAGTTGAGAAATATAGATTAAAATATCGTTTCTAATTCGTATAAGGTATACATTATTTTAATTAATAAGTCAAAAACTCTGGGCGGATTGTGTTTGAATCTCGTTTATCAATTTACATGTAATAGGTATAATGCCATCTACACCGGAGAAGATTCCTATCTTTTTCCTCAAAAAGATTAATATTTCATAATGACTTCGTTTTACTTACATAGTGATGGCGTACTGCTACTTTACACTCGTCACAGAAATACCACGTTGATGGACAAATGCTTTGAGTTTGATATTTTAATCCGTTATAAACGATGCCAGAATGTTACATTGTATGATAGTGGAACCGAAGAATGTGTAAAGCAGTCGAATATAATCAAAATAATTGTGATACTTCTTGTTCTAGATTTTGTATTGTATATTTCAGAACTAATTTCAGAATATGTGCAACACGATGAACGTAGAAAAGCTGTAGCCCCAACACGTTAGTTATGCCGCTGAGTTTGAATTACTTTTTATTTAATAAAATATTGTTTATTTAAAAATATATATATTAAACTAAAATAAGGTGACCAGACGTCCCGGATTCTAGTGGTTTGTTCCTCACTGAAAACTGTGTCGGAAAGTTTCCCGCATTAGACATGTAACGCTTTTAACATTTTCGCAGTTAAAGCTTTTAAATTCTTCACAAATTTTCTGTTTACTCTACTTAATAATAAATAGCGCCCTCCTATTATGTTACAAGTGTGATATCAAAGCATTTGCAGTAAAAAAATTATTTTGTTAAATAAATTTTATTTTCATTTTTATAGTAATAAATGCATTATATTAACGCACAAATAAATAATCTAAGAAAATTCTATCCGCCAATGCGTTAATCGTTTTTATTTGAATTTTTAATTTCACTAAAATTGAAAGTGTAATTTATGTTACTTTTACTTTAACAATTAAATACTTTTTGTTTTTATGAAATAAATTAAATTTGTCTTTTTATAGAGACTCTCAATATAGTTTTATTTTATTTTGCTTATTTTTTACAGTATAAAAGATTTGAAACTAAAAATATAATTTACTGTGTGCTTGATTTCTTTTTTCTTTTTTTTGTTTTTCTTTAATATAAATTAATTCTAAACAACATTTTTCTTAATCATCTGAATTACTTCTTACTCACAAAATATTTACAAATTTATTAGGGGCATTTTTTAATTTGTTAGTGCTTTGATGACGCCTTTAATTAATCTTTTTTAATAAAGAAAAGTTTATTTTTTTATAAAATTTATTATTGCTTACCTTTGCATCATATCCGTTGATCAGTCCGTGCTCGCGAACATTATTCCTGCTATTGAATGTTGATGATCTCGAATGGCTCAGTGCATATCCACTGTCGATCGTCCGATCAGCGTCAACAATCAGTGATGCATACGGATCATAAACGTATGTGTTGTTAGTATTCCGTAATTCACCACTCATCATCATCATCATGAATTTCCCATCATTAGCTTGAGCTTGTTCTAAAGATGTTGATTCCGTTGAGTATTTAGATTTCGCCCAAACGATTGCCGCAATAAGTGCTGCGGATAATGAAATCGTGAATCCCCCGATGAGAATTAACAAAACGATATTGTTGAAAAATGGGCGTTTATGATATTTGTAAAATACTTCATTGTTGACAAAATGTTTGTAAGGTCCAATTCTGACATAGAAAAAACTGTTAATGGAGGAAGATAAATTTTTTGATGACTTCACTTGATTGTACGCGGCATAGGATATTTTGTAGATGTCCTCCTTCGGATGGAGAGGTGTGAATGAAATTGTATCATAAATCCAAGTCGTTTTCAAAACACCGCTTGTTTGATTGATAATGAAGTATTGCGAGCCATTTGATGGCAAAATATGGTAAAGTACATCGCCATTGATTCCCAAATCAGGATCAAAAGATTTTATGGATAGAACAGTTGTGTACTTTGGGGAGTTTACTGCTATATGATCCATTTCCCGTTCTTCCACAAGACTTCCGGTTTTAGGATAGATAACTTTGGGAATGTTGTCATTCTCATCTATCACTGACACCGTGATTGTTGCCGAGGACGTCAATCGAGGATATCCCATGTCAACCATTGTAATTAAAATGTGAAGATGTTCAATCGACTCTCTATCTAAAACAGTTGATGTATATACGGTACAATTTTCTATTTGTAGCATCGAAGAAGAGTTTCCGAGAAAATCATAAGTCCATTCAACTTTGCTATTATCTCCGAGATCTAAATCTATGACTGAAATATATCCAACAACAGATCCAACCGGAAGGTTTTCATTTACTCTCATGCTTGATCCAGATTTCAACTTAGGATAGTTATCGTTTACGTCGAGAATACTTATTTCAATGTAAGAGTAGTCTTTCAATCCCCCTCCATCAGTAGCAATAACAGATACATTATAAAAATCCTTGGTTTCTCGGTCGATTTCATTTGCTAATCTTACTTCTCCAGAAATTTCATCTATAGAGAAATACTTCCGATCTTTTAACCCAATAGAATATTTCACTTTCCCAAAATCATCAGAATCTTTATCTAAGGCTTGGACCTTTGTGAAAGGTTTAAGTTTTTCTTGGTCTTCATTTATAGATTTGCGGTAGAAAGATCTAAGGAATTTTGGCCTATTATCATTGACATCTTTGATAAATATTGTCAATAGCTGTTTGGTATAACGGGGCTCTTTTCCACTGTCCTGACATAATATGGATAAAGAAAGATTTTTCTCTTTTTCATAATCGTAAATTTCGGTCGCGTAAATAAAATAGGAAGACTTTTCGACTTGTTCTAGTTTTAATCGTCTTCCTATTTTTTCCGCTTGGCACTTCACGTCATTATCTATTGAATCGTAATCACTAACGTAGAGTTTCAACGCCGGATCAGTAATTTGTTCGTTTTCCGGAATCGGTTGACTATGAACTATTTCAATGACCGGAGAATTGTCGTTGATATCCGTCACATTTACTTTAATGATACATGAATCGCTCAACTGTGGTGAACCATGATCTATTGCTAACACATTAATATCAAAGTTCTGTTCGGAATACAATTCATAATCCAAGGTCTTCAACAAATAAATCTTACCGGTTTCCGATTGCAACTGAAAGGTTTCTCTAATTATCGGTCGGTTAATCGAAGAAAACTTGTAACTGATTTGGGCATTGTTTCCGGAATCTAAGTCTGTTGCGTTTAATTTTAAGATTGCATCCGGAAAGGTTGTGTTCTCTTGAATGGTGACGTTGACGATTTTCTTTTGAAAGATTGGTGGATTGTCATTGATATCAATGACATTGACAATCAGTTGCAATGTTGCGCTTTTCCCGCCGTTGTCAATCGCGTTCAGTGAGAGATTGAATTGTTTTTCCGAAGGGTTTTCAAAATCAAATGATTTTTTGACGGAAAGAAAAGGTTGGAATTGTCTTATTTTCAGCGAAAAATATTCGACTTTATTTCCAGAAAGACTGTAGTTTTTGATTCCGTAAATCGGACAATCTTTATCAAGAGCCTTTGGTAAGTTGTGATCTAATTGTGTGGCGTCGTTTTCAAAAATCGAAATCGTGAAGGAACTTTCGGAAAAGTCCGGAGCATTGTCATTTTCATCTTCAATCACGATAACGACTTTTACGGGAATTCTTTCATTTTTCGGAATGACGGTGACGATTATGTCCAAAACTATTTCACAGCTCGGTTTGTCACAACAGCCGAGAGGGCCACAGACATTATTTACATCGTCGCGATCGAACACTTTTGTAATTCTTATTTCACCGGAATCAGAAATTCTAAAATATTGGTTGAATTTGGTAAATGAGCTTCGCCTAGTGATTATTTGATATGAGCCCCTTGGGAATCGAGATGGCAATTTGGATATGATATTTCCTACAGATGAATGTCGAGCATTATTGTCAGGTATTGTGAATCTCGCGGTAAATATATCGGCACTGATCACTGAGATTAATACGAAAGAAACAATTAGCATTGATGGAAGGATTTGCATAGTTGTTGGCATCTAAGTAAGAGAATAAAATTATTTATTTACTAACAGAATTGATAACAAAGAAAGAATGACAAAAATATTTTTTTTAATTATTAATTTTTCATCCATACTCCAAAAAAATAATTTATTTTAATTAAACAAATGGGAAACGGAAAAATCGACTAATAAAATGACAAAATATTTATTTTGTTTTATTAGTTTCTGATAGTAATTACAATAATACAATAAATAAAATTATAATTGTTTAAATTGAACTCGTAGATATCCTTGAAAATTATAGGAAATTCAGAAATTAAACCATTACTATTATTTTTACTTCAAATAAATTTAATAATTACTAAAACAAACTTTGGTGTAGTTTAGTATGGTCCTCCACATTATATGTAATTATAAAATTATATTTTATTGAATTTTATTTTCAATGCATTTATTATAAAACAATTGTGATGTGACAATATTATCCACGATTATATTTATCATATTTAATATAGTTCACCGAAAACATAAGTGACCACCATAATTTTTTTCCAGGACAAACGATTTCCTAGGAACCAAGTGCTACCAAGACAAGATTTATGATAATGATGAGGAGATTGTCCACGCTTCCTACTCCTAAATTGAGGCACTCCTCGAAGAAATCGAATTTTCTTTAAACACTTACAATGAGTACATACCATATCTTTGACAGTATTCCACGTTTTTGTCCCATGCCAGGAATTCTTGCTCTTCACATAAAATATCACATGACAATCAAGCATATAGAAGACATAATAAACGCATTGAAAATAAAACTGAATAAATACTCAATAAAGTACATTTAATTCTTTTGTTTAAGTTGGATTTATTCATTTTGAATGAGAAGTTTTAAATGAGAAGAACAAAATAGTGAAAAAAAATCTTCATGACAGACCGTCACATTGTAACAAGAGATCTAACACAACTTTTAAACATCTCCTAAGGTATTTTGTATAACTTGTTAAATGAAATTGGCATCAGGAAACTGTGTTCACGATTTCTTAGGATTGATGTGCAAACAAAACGATTTGAAGGTTGTTTGAAAAAATTAGTAATTTCTTTCTGAAACTCATAATCACTGAAGATGAAACACCTCTGTACATTCAATTACCTGAATCTTCCGAATTATTTATCCGAAAGAATGTGACACATTTCACTATAGATTCCTGGTGTTTACAATTCTTTAATGAATAAAGGCTTTCTCAGATGGATTTCAATACATCAACAGAATAATTACGTACAACTGGTAAAGGAAGAAACATGAAAGCAGAGGAAAAGATGAAATAATGAACTGTGACTAGTGCTTGACAAGACCCAAATTCACACAATTCAACTGACAACGGTAACAATTGGCTCGTATGGATTGTCACTATTGCCTCACCCACCATGTAGTCCTGACCTCGCCCCTAGTAGTTATTACCTCTTCCGACAAATGATAAAATATTTTCTGGGAAAAGACTGTGATTGTGCTAGTGAGTTGTAGCAGTATGTCGGGGATTTACTGACTTTATACTCGTAACCTTCAATGAAAACGATTGTTGGACTTTGTGTCATGATTAGAATTTATAATTATAAATATACTATTTCTAAATATAATCTGCTATAAACAGAAAGATCTGAGCACACATCTGCTAGTGGCATTCAAAGCCATGGAGCAAATGTGAGATAAATCTGGTTCAATCCGTTTCCATGAAAATGAGAAATAAAACATAATTTCCCTGGAAATGTCACGTTTATGTCGTTTGTACAGTAAATAAATGTGCTCATTAACGTTTTAGCACCACATCTCATGAAAATATAAATTTCTGAATTTTTTTTGTATTTACTTCTATTATTAGTAATTAAAAATAATTTTTATCACATTCTCCAAATATTTCACATTCACAGCATTTTGAGAAAAACCGGCGAAATATTTTTAGGATTCTTAATTTTGCTTTTGCAGTTCTTCTTCCCAAGTTTCTTATATTTTTGAATTATTGACCGAACTGAATGTTTGAGTTTTCTCAATAACCTTCGACATTGAAAATGGTCAACGCCATTTAAGATGCCATCTCCTTATTCTTTCGACAACATAAATTTAAAATTTAGAATTAGATTCACAATTTTTAAAAATTTGTAAAAATATTGAAAGTTTGTGTGTATTTTTTATAATGTTTTGTAATAGATAAAAGCTTTAATGACATTAAATAAAGGCCTTTTTTTTATTTTCACAATGACTCAACAACACAATCGGACAGATCTCATTACTGAATTGAAATTAATTAATCAAGGTCATATTTCAGCAGATATTCAAATCGAACGAAATAAATTTTAATAATTCAACGGGAAAAGGGAGAAGTCAAGATGAGAAGGCTGACAAATCAAATCTATGTCATTTCATATACGTTTCAGCCGTTTCATCTCACCGAGCAATTTGAAAATCTGTCGAAATTGTTGGAGCATACAATGAAATAGGCATTTTATATCCAGCAAGATCGACAACTTTCTAGCAGAGATTCATTAGTTTTATTTAAAATAGCAGAAAATTTTTTCCAGAATAACTGAGAAGTACGAGCAAGATGAGCTGTAGCTGAAATTATACGTCAACTGATACAGATGCACGCTCACACACACACACACATATATATATATATATATATATATATCCAGTTTCAAGTGTTCCTTAATTGGACTATTAATGCTCCTAGTGGGATTTTGACCAAGCTGGCTTATTAATTGTATAATAATAATAATAATAATAATAATAATAATAATAATAATAATAATAATAATAATAATAATAATAATAATAATAATAATAATAATAATAATAATAATAATAATAATAATAATAATAATAATAATAATAATAATAATAAAAATAATAATAATAATAATAATAATAATAATAATAATAATAATAATAATAATAAGAAGAAGAAGAAGAAGAAGAAGAAGGAGTTATAACAATAATATTAATTTAGAAATTATTTCTTGTAGAACTTCGAAAATATTTTTACTTTATTATTCATAATCTATGATTCTATCATCTCTGTCTGATGGAATTCATTCTTCTTTCATTGGTTACTAAACACTGACTTAGCAGTGGTCGATGTTTTTCAAAATTATTTTAATTAAAATTATTTAAAAATTAATTTTATTTAATTTTTAATTATACGCCAATGACACTGAAAATATATTTGAATATTTGTGTTAGACGTTGCTAAAAAATCTTCTAAATTATCTTGAAAAACATTTGCATTAAGGGAACTCATATTCCAAAAACTTATTTATAATTCAATTTTGTTTAATATTTAAACAAACTTTCAAGCATTGAACCAAATAATTTCAAAACAATTTATCAGAGAAATTCAATATATATAAATTTAATAAAAGTTAAAGAATTTGATATTTAAATTTTAATCAAAGCTAATTATACCTCTTGAGGTTGTTATAATAATTATGGAAATAAAATGAGTGCACTCCAAAAATCGAAGTTGAACAAAAAACATCAAAATCATTAAAGTGCAAAATTAATTAAAAGTTTATAAAATTTGGAAATTAATATTGATCGGAGGAAATGGGTATGGTTGAAGGCCAAATCATAAGACGAGTCCAGTAAAAATAATAAAAATTTAATGAAGGGTCCCTAAGAAAAGTTATACCGAAAATACAAATTAATTAAAGTTAATTAATTGACTAATGGAAAGCCTGAGTTAATTGGAAAACCGAACAATGAGTAAAACTCAGAGCAAGCAAAATTTCATGGATTAAAATTTTTAAACACACTTTCCCGGGGGATATGGTAATAAGCAAATAGGCAATTATCCCAAGCAATTTACTATAATCTTGATTAATTAGTGTTACTCCAATCATTCTGAGTGAGTTGTATTGTTTCAATAATCCCTAAAGATTTGGAACTATAATTGTATAATTATAGATAATTATTCTCAGTATAAAAGGAGAGCACAAATTAGACGAGTTCCCAGTTGGTCGAAGATAGTATTGTTCAAACGAGTAATAGTGACGAAGTGTTGTTGACCTTAGAAAATTATTAAAGCAGTTAAATATAATTATCGTATCAGAAAGGTATTTACCCTTTGGGTAGCCTTAACTAACGATAATCAGTAATTATCAGTGAGAGAAAAGTGCAAATTAAGTGACAACTTGTATCTGTGATAAAGTGAAATAAATTCTTTTTGTGTTGAGTTTGTTTATTTATTATCCAAAGGACATGTGGAGTCAGAAAATTGACCGACTTAGAAATAATAACCCAACATATCCATCTATTTTAAACCTTCGTCAAAAAATTATTAATTATAATTTTAAAAATTTTATTAATACAAACTGATATTATATTTTTTAATTATTTAAATTTATTTTAAATCACCGAAATATTAAATTTTTGCTGAATTAAAAAATTTTTATTATGCATCCATACTTTTATCTATTCTAAATGAATTTCAATTCAAACACAATTGATTTATTTTCATTTTGATAAAATATCAAAAATCTATTTGCGGCTTTGAAAGCAAAGCGGAAATTTTATGTTGAGTATAAAATATTTGATCTTTTGTGAAAATGAAAATAAAAGTAATATCATCAATAATCAGATCAAAGATGACCAAAAATATAAAACTTTTATCAAATAATAACTTTTTATCGTCTGAAGCTAAATCACTTTCAAATTTTCAGAGTAGCAAAGATTTTAAAATTGCGATCATACAAGAAGATAGAAACTTGATTAATATTCATAACTTTGATTCAGTTAAACTTTAAAATATTTTTTTTCCATAGAGGAATCATTTATAAAAAATAAAATTTAAATAAATAAAAAATATCAATCACAGAAGAAGAGGAGAAAAAAGTCTAGATAAATTTTTATTATGAGTGATCAGGGCCTATTTTAGGTCGAAATATTTCATATTTCATTTTATTAATAAACATTGCGGAAATTGGCTACAATTGTTATTTATTTAAATTTTATTTGATTCAGATGATGTATTTAATTATCCCAGTAATTTTATGAATCAATGAAATTTCTTCACAAGTTCAAAAGAAGAAAGATGGCAAAAGAAAGATCGAATAATAAAGATTCTATCTTTTACTCGTCATGTACAGTTTTACAGTGGAGGCAGAAAGATTCAGCAGAAAGTTTTCATTATCTTTAGTTTTTTCAATCTGTGGTCTATCATGTAGGAAGCTATAACATAAACTATGAATGTTTCTATTTTATTTATACAAATATATTAATTATTTGGCTTTTTAGGATTTGTAGTGTGTATTAGTTAAAAATATTTTTAACGATTTGCAAAATCTTTTATCTTTTTCATTAATAATCTTTTATCCAAATGTACATGAAAAACCAATGCCGAAAATTTGTGTCAAATATAGAACAAAATATTGATCGATTGTCTAAAAAAATGAAATATTGACCAATTAGAATGAAAGTTAATGGAGAACAATGCCTTATATTTTACACATATGTAAATATATTTTTATATCATTGAGAAATATTTTAAATGAATTTTTCGTCAAATATTGTTTTTTAATTATTTTTGATCAAACATTATCATCAAAATGTACCTGAGTTCATTTGTTCCGAAAAGATTCAACAAAAAACTCTTTTTTGAACGTGAATTCAGAAAGTTTACCAATTGCAGTTATTTTTAAAAATATTAAGTAATATCTTCTTTGGAAAAAATTATTTAATTATTTTTTGTCGACGCTATCCAGACAGTAATTTGTCGTTCTGAGAATCAAACTGATTGTATTTTCTGTTAGACCTCACATAATTTGTAATGAATTTCTGAAGAAGAAAATGGGGAAAAAATTCGGTTTTTAAATTGTTTAAAATTTATGGAATAGAATTAAAGATCGATAGGAAACAGTAAAATTGAAGCTGTTCAAAATTTGCAAAACACACTGATGAGAAATGTCTAGTAATTGACAACAATTAAAACAAAAACAATGGCATTTAGGGAGTAGGAAAAACAAATTTTGTTAGAGATGTTAGAGTTTTCATTGGAGGAATAAATAAGAATATTTTCTTGCATTTTGTTTTCTCAAAAGACTGATGGCAATTGAATTAATGGAATATTTAGTGAAATTTTATCTATTTACCAAAGCTATTAATGTCAGGGAAATACGTGGCAATTTGAAACTCTTTTTATTTTAAATTTATTTGTTTAAATGTAATAGAAATGTTATTAATACACTTTTGTTAGTTAAATTAAAATTCTATTAAATGTATTAAGTGTTCGGCCTGGCGTCATAAAAAGATTCTCATCAAACATTTGGGATATGCCAAATTGAATTTTTGGAATAACAATAAAAAGTTTCTTTTATAATTGGAAGTCTTCTTTTTTATTGAATATTTACATATCAGAACTAGTTTTATAATTATTATTATTATTATTATTATTATTATTATTATTATTATTATTATTATTATTATTATTATTATTATTATTATTATTATCATTATTATTATTATTATTATTATTATTATTATTATTATTATTATTATTATTATTATTATTATTATTATTATTATTATTATTATTATTATTATTATTATTATTATTATTATTATTATTATTATTATTTTTATTATTATTATTATTATTATTATTATTATTATTATTATTATTATTATTATTATTATTATTATTATTATTATTATTATTATTATTATTATTATTATTATTATTATTATTATTATTATTATTATTATTATTATTATTATTATTATTATTATTATTATTATTATTATTATTATTATTATTATTTATTATTATTATTATTATTATTATTATTATTATTATTATTATTATTATTATTATTATTATTATTATATTATTATTATTATTATTATTATTATTATTATTATATTATTATTATTATTATTATTATTATTATTATTATTATTATTATTATTATTATTATTATTATTATTATTATTATTATTATTATTATTATTATTATTATTATTATTATTATTATTATTATTATTATTATTATTGTCATCATCATCATCATCATCATCATTACTATTTTCAAGCATCCAAGTAAATATATTTCAATGGACACTCTTAAATATTTTCTTAAAAATTGTTGACATTTACTGTAGGAATTCTTTTTATAAACATTAAATCCATTCATGAATTTTAATGAGAATTTATATCGTTTCTCCTATTAGAATATTTCATAGAATTGATTGCCATGGTTATAGAATAATTGCAATTTTTATTCAAATTCACTAACAACAGTAATACATTGGAAAAAAGTTTTATAAATAATATAAAGCGTATTTTATATAAATAATAATGAAAAAACTCATTGACTTGAAATTTGTTTTTCAATTGAATTACATTAAATCAATATGATTAATAATAAAATAAGAATAAATATTCCAGGTTTATTTTGATAATAATTTTTTAAAAAATATTTATAATCCACGATTTTTTTTAAGTGATTACCAAACCACTAGCAAACACCCCCCTTGGTTCTAAATAATTTCCCCAAACCCCGCCAACTACTGCCAGGATGACGGACCACGACCACATTTATTTTCATCAAATTTTTGTTTTAATCAAAAATAACAAATTAAATTAATTGGAATAATTATTACGGTTATTCTAAGTTTGGCAGTCATTTAAGAAAAGTTTTAGAATTACATTTAGGATATTTTTAGTATTAATCAAACTTTTCAGTATGTTTTTTAGAATATTGCTGAAGGGAGATAGTAGCCCTCCCCTCCATTTGGAACCTATTAGTTAAAATTTCAAAACTAATTCTCATTTTAGGACAAATTTGACATTATTCTGATATTTACCTCAGTATAGTACAAATATCTCATTGTCATTTATTAAATTCTCTAATACTTGATAGTTTTACTATTTTCTTAAACTAGATCTTTTTCAATTTTTTATGCAATTATACTTTCGTGCCTTTGGGTCTCACATTGCCTTTTTACTTTGTCAAATATTTACTCCAATTATTCTGCATTCGTTTATTATTTTTAAAATGTAAGCGACTTTTCAAGCACAAAAACAATTTTTAAAGCAATTTTAAAATTTATTAAATTTTTTTTTAATGTAAATTAATTTTTATAAATTTTATTTATTAAATTTAAAAAATTAAAAAATATAAATAATATAAATATTCTGTCATTACCATAGCTACCATATATTTAATAATAATGTTATAAATAAACAATAATATAAACAAAAGTATGTTTGTAGTTATTTTTGAAGAAAAATCTAAATATGCATCACTAACTGAATCAACAAATTCGTCATTAGAAGGAGGAGTAAATATTCACGAGGAATCATAGAAAACATTCCATTAACCTAAGACCAAATTCCGATTGTCAGCATCAATTAAAAGTGAGTTGAGGACTCTGAGAATTCATAATTGAAATGTTTAATATAGAATGACAAAATTTCTTCTGAAAAATTAAATTCTAAAATTTATGAATTTTTTTATAAAAATTTTCATTTGAATATCGTATCAAACTGTTATTCCGTCCTTTGGCATCTGAATTCTAAGAGTATTGGGCAATCCAAACCCTTTCAAGCAGAGGACTGTAAAAACATTTGACCAACAGTCGAAGAAAATATGCGTACAATCTTCAAGTGAAAAGGTTAGAGGATGTTGGAAATGGCAGCAATAATAAAGAATTGAGAATGGTGGAGATTTAAGTTTTAGGTATTTCCCAAATATATTAGAAATATTAATCTATTTACTTAACATTTTTCTTCAATAGTAAAAAAATGCGATTTTTTTAAAAATTAATTTAAGAGTCAGTAAAACATAAACACCTTTTGTCACCTTTTGTTAATAATATTACTTCTGACAAGAATGATTGTTAGGAGTTCCGCCTTTCGTATTTTGGTAACTTAGTCTAGAATCACTAAATAAATCCAGAAATTTTATTTCAATCCAAAATTAACTATATCTTTTTTTTCTTATTTAAACCAAATAATATAATTAATTTTTTTCAATTTTTAAATTTCATATTTTAAATTCAATTTAAAATATTTTTATGAAATTAAACTTTAAAAATTTCATCAAATATCAGCTTTCCTTATAATGATAAAAAATAGAATTAATAATAAAATAATGGCTTTTTCTGTGGAATGGCAAATGAGTAAATACAAATCTTTATAAATAATCAAAGCAACAAAAAGGAGCTTTTAGGAGCCAAATTTATTCTTAGCTTCAGGAATTTAAAAGTTTTTTAAAAGTTGTGATACTAAATTTTCTTAAAATAGATAGTTTTATGTGATTGTCAGAAAATTTTAAAATAGAGTGTTAGTTGTAATACTTTCGGTATTAATAACATCCATATTTTAAATAGAAAATTATTTATTAAAGTACAAAAAAATACAATATGTTTTCGATATTTTAAAAACTAAAATAGGTTTTTATTCAACATAAACTAATGTAAACATAAAGAATTTACAAACCACATCAATCCATAACATAGTCATTTAATAATTTATTTAATTTTTATTTATTTAGTTATTAATTAATTAATTAATTAATTAATTAAACTACATTCTCACATAGAGCATTGAGCTTTTTTCTGTTTGAGTATAAATAAATGCTTGAGTCATAGATATTGTTTGAGCCCTAAAACTTTACATATTTTATGTATATTTTTTTCCTAAAATTCTGAATTATCACTGAATAAAATTATCATTTATTGATAAACATAGCGACATAATATGTATAAATTTTAGTTTAAATATTTGTTCTTGTAACTTCATTACACAATTTTGTAACCCAAGTTTAGACTTTTACTCATAAAATTTACCTTTCAAAAATATGAAAATATTAAATTTTTTATTCCCATATATCAATATTAATAATAAAAAGAAAAGGATGTTGTAAAAAAATATCTTTATAAAATAGTGAAAAATACTAAGCATTCAAAACTACAATTACAAAAATACAGTAAATACAGTATTAATGAAAAATGGTTAAAAAAATGTATCAAATAAATTTGAAAGAAGCAAGTGAGTCCATGCCATTGTCGAATCTGACATCATTGAGATAGATGAGGAATGTGAAAAATTCAATTTAAACAAAATTTCATCACAAATATTCGAAAAATCAGGAAGTTCTCTGTTTGCAGATTCATTGTATATTTATTGAAATTGAATAAATGTAAATAATGGTATCATGATCCTTTATTTATTCTCCGAGTTATCCCTCATATAAGTAAATATAATTAAAGGAATTTATACGCGAAGTGTTATCTTCTCATATTTTCTCCTATTTATTTTATGAAACTTTATTTGCAGTTTATTTAAAATATTTGAAAGTAAAACAAATAAAAGGTAAAAATTAAAAACTGGTTTATTTTTTGGTTACATAAACAATAAACTTGTTATTGGGTTTAAAAATGAATCTATTACATGCATAATCGAGAAATAGGTACTAATGTCCATGTAACTTATAAACATTTAATTATCCATAATAAGTTAAGTTTTTTTTCAAACAAATAATTTGAAATTTAATTTAATTTAATAATCTCGCAATTTCTTTGCTAAATTTTTAAAATTTTTAAAGTTTATCTAAATCAACCTCAGCCAGGCAAAATGTCGAAAAATCAAAATAAAACCAAAATATTTAAATGATTGAATGTATTCAAATTTAAATATTGGAAAGTTTAATTTTAAAATATTTTAAAATGTGTTTAAATCAATATAAAAATATTTTTATTCGAATTTATTCAGATTTAAATGTTGGTAAGTTAAATGAAAAATTTAAAAATTTTTTTTTAAATCTCGTTATATATTGAAAACTTTTTTAGAAAGTAAAGGTCAATCAGAGAGGAAGCAGAAAGCTAAAGACTTGTTGAATTTTGTTTTTTGAGTAATCAGGACCTATTTTAGGTCAAAATATCTTATATTTCATAAAATATTATGGATAACTTCAAGTTTTTTTAGGTTTTTTATGTAACGTTTTGGAAAAATAATGATTTATCAGTCCAATCAGATTTGGTTTGTTTCTTTGTTTGATGAGATTTTACATAATTTACTTTCAAGAAATAATCCTATAAAATAAATAATTTTTCGCTACTTTTAGCAATTTTTTCTTTTATTTTTCACATTTGTTATCTATCTTTCGAATATAAAAGAACTACAAAAGTTTTCTTTTCCCTCTGTAGTTCAACTTATTTTGTAAATAATTTATCACTTAAGATTATCAGATTTCTCTGTATTTCTTCAATGTATGGAACTCAATTTATTTAGTAGTTCAAAAATATAATCCAAGTTATTTTCTATCGTTTTTTGTCATTAGACTTAAATTAAAAATTTATAAAATTTATAAAATATAGTTTATAGATTAAAACAATAATTTTAATTTTAATCTGTCATTTATAATTGAACTCGTAATTCAACAATTTAAACAAAGTTAATTTTTGATTTGCACAATATTTAATGTTATATTCAATTAATATTAAATAAAATTTATTTTAATTTATTTGTAATTTTTCTTATTTCCAGAGGTTTATCAAACTTCAAATTTTTACAGATGAAGAAATTGTAAATTTTAGACTTTGCTCGTGAATTCAGGGTTTTTTGAGTCAAATATATATATCAACTTTTCTTCAATTTTTCCCTTTAAAATAATATGTTGGATTTATCAAATATTAATAATAAAAATTTAGCGATGATTTCAATTAGATTAATTAAGAAAATAGTTATTCATGAAAACATAACAAAAAGTGAATTAATTATTTATAAAGTCAAAATTAATAAATTAATTAAAACAGAGAAATACATAGGAAAAATAAAATTAAATATCTGTGAATATATAGTGACCAATTATTATTATGACCTAAAATTAAGAGAAAAATTATGTGACACAAAAGCAGTTATACAAGTTGAAACAAATAACAGTTATTTTCGTTACGTAAATATTATATACGGCATACACTGTTGTTATTTATATTATTATTATTATTATTATTATTATTATTATTATTATTATTATTATTATTATTATTATTATTATTTTTATTATTATTATTATTATTATTATTATTATTATTATTATTATTATTATTATTATTATTATTATTATTATTATTATTATTATTATTATTATTATTATTATTATCATATTTGTATAAATTAATACTAAAATAATATCGAAATGAACTTTCACTTAAAGAAAGAGAGAAAAATCTTAAATAGATAAATTGATATTTATTCTCTAAAATAAATTTTCTTCTCAAAAATGTCACAAGTTTAATTCAATATTCCCGGGGAATCACCCGGGAATATAATTAGACATTTTAAGACCATATAAAAAAATTATTTCTATTTTCACTTCATTTACAAGTTATGATAAAATAAAAGATATTTTTTAACTTTATTAGTAACTTTTAATTAGTGGAATTCTCAGTTTAGTATGAATTTGTTTTGTTGTTTCGGAAAATGAGCATGATATATTGCATAGGATGTCAAATGAAATAAATATTTGTAAACCGTTATGCTGATATCAAATGTGCAAGGAATGGGGACATGATTAGCAAAAAACAGAGGGTAAATCACAACAAGGTTTTCCCATTAAAAGTATGGCTAAAATTTGTATAAAAATGAAAACAAAAAATATATTATTGTTATTTATTTCATTGATATTTTTTACATTATTATTCATCATTTTTTTATTGTTTATTATAATCCACCTTTAAAAGCATGAATTTTTTCCTTATTATGACAAAATATATCAAAGTAATTAAATATAGAAGTTATTAAAATTATTAAAGTAAATAAATAAAAAGTTAATAAATAAATAAAATGCATTTTTCAAATTAAGAAAAACTAACCATCAAAAAATTTCAATCATAAAATTCTCATTCCACTACGAAATTTTAAACTTAGAAATTTTCGATCAATAAAATCATTGGATAATATTTCTAACCAATCAGAATAGAAATGGACTTCAGTTTATTTAAACAATGAATAATTGTAATGTTTTATTTTTCGAATATTTATTGAATATTTTCCAGTTTTTTCCCCTCATTATAAAATTGACACGAGTTTTCTCCGTTGTTTTATTGATTGAGTTGTAGAAATCGAAACTTGGAAATTTTATTTTAATTAGTAGAACTAATTACTTTTGGAAAAATGTGGACAATTTCCATTTGCTATCATGCACTAAAAATATTGAGAATTTATCATTAATTAATTATAAATTCTTTTTTCTTTCGAATATTATAATATTTCAGTATATTTTTATACACTATTTTTTTTTAATTAATGACCCATTTATTTGGTCATATAATCCCGGCTCCCATTAAGAGAACTTAAGCTTCTACAGCTTTTTAAATGGGGTTTTACTGGTTAGGTTTGCCTCACCAAGGAAAGTACACAAAATTTACTGGCAACTCCGATTATTGAAGAACCCGGCAAAATCAAAGTTTACATATTTTTCAAATTTGATTTCATGTTTGCAATTTTAATTATAAATAAGTTTACAATATACAATTATTTTATTATTACACTGTATAGACCCGGCGTGGCTGCCCCACTGCTCAGCAGTGTTATGTAATAGCATTTGGAACTTTGTGCTTACTAAAGATCTCTTAAAGTGCAGACTTCCGATAAACATGTGTTTGTTAAAATGATATTAAGATAAAATTTATTCCTTTTGAATTTGAATTAATCATAAATTTACAGAAAATTTAATTCGCTAGTATTCAATTCATTGAGACTGATAAACTCTATGTTTTTCATTATTGGTAGCTAGAAAAAATGAAATGGCATTTATCAAGAGCTAAATAAGGCAAGTTAAAATAGACGTGAGCAAGTTGCCAACTAACAGAAAGGAGCATTGGACAAATTTATAACTGGATCTATACACTCAAGCCGTCATAATTCGACCTACAGTTAAGATGAAGAAAAAGGAACTTCCATTAGTCAACAAAATTATTAGCTGAAGTTGAAAACTAGGGTATAGAGAACGGTATGATGATGGAGAAAATAAGAACCAGCGGATAAACCAGGTCAAGTTGAAAATACTAAAACGCAAACAGAAAATATTCCATTTGATTAATCGCTGGCAGAACATTTGTACTAATAAAATGGTTGGATTTCTAATTTCAAATAACCTAAAAGATGCAAGCGATATAACTACACTATGAACACGGTCTGTAGACACGTTGATAGACAACTCGAATGGTAAATTGTCGAAAGACTACTTGTTTTCCAAAACATCAAAATTAATTTATTATTACCAATGCAAAATGTGTTCCACCTCAACGTCAAAGTATAATTCATAGTTCCAACATTGGAAAAATAATAGACTGGCTTCGTCTAAGGATGAAATGTCAAAAGAGCTCGCCAGTTCAATGTGTTCATTATATGAGTGCTCCTCTACTTTAGATCGCAACGGTGTTTAAAATATGAAAACTAAATTCCATAAAGAAAAATTATTTGAGAGATCCTACAAAGAATTGAATTCACAATAAAATTTCATACAAGTTTAGGCATTGCTTTAAGAGGCATAATGAGAGTACAACGTGTAGGAGAAAAGCTAATGACCTAACAGGTGGAAAGATATTGTGGAAATAAAGGTAGCTGAAACGTAATTTATTTATCGCATCAGACGCCTATTGAGCTTTTGCAAATAATTGCAGGTTCTCTAATGGTAATGACTGTGAAGCAGATGTTATAGCATAAAGCCGCACCCGTGAGGCCCGTCAGCTTTAACCATGTAGCCCTTTAAATCCGCTTTAGAAAGCTTCTAAAAACAGTGAGAAGAAATATATATATTTTAAAAATCAATTTAATTATTTAATAATGCTATCTAAAACTATTTTATTGAAAGCCAATTATTATTTTCCTGGCTTTGTCGATGCTGTCACATGAAACATGGTCATGGATGAGGTGTGACGCTAGGAACAGCTTTTTGGTGTTAGAACAACCCGATGAGCAACTTTTGCAATTTAAACTTTGCCCTATCTTGACATTTTGGATAAAGCCTTTCGGTCAGGGTTAGTGGATAGATGTAAAAGGTGTCAACCGTAACCAGGTAACTATTTGGAAGGTGTACTACAACTTTTGTTTTATAAACTGCGCCAGAAAATGTTTGACCATGGCTCCAGATCTTTCTGGATCCGGTTATGGGTCTGGAAACGTAACCCATTACATTATTAATATTAATAATTTAATATCAAATATAAAAACTTTGTTTTAATATTTGATATTGAACGAAATATAGATTTTTAAATTAATAAACTTTTGTTGTACATTCTTATCAATCTTAATCAACAAAAACTTTTGGAATTTCAAACATGCAAGAACAATGATTTAGCACCTACATCCCTGGCCTGGAGGTCTGGGTCGAAACCCAGCAAGGAACCTTCTCCCTCGAGGACTACTTCTATGCCAAATTTCATGGAGATTGATCCAGCGGTTTGGATTTCTATAGAGAACACATAAACATTATCCTTTATATATTTGATTTATTACTATATTTAAATTTTATTGAAAATAAAGCATTAATATTTTTTATTTATTTAAAAATATTGTTAACATGTATTTCTATATTTCCTGTCAGTGTTCTTTTTAAAAATCCCAATATTTTTTTCCTTGCTCAGGGCCTCATCCGACAATCCTAATCTAGTAATTTTCAGAAATTGGTTTTAATTAATTGAAAAATAGAACTGGCAAAGTGATATTTGGAAATTTTTACAACTCCATTCTGGAATGAGCAGTTTCAGAACTATTTCAATGTTGAAAAGGGCGCCAAAACAATTTCCCAGCAATGTCAAATCCTTCTGGCCTGGAGTTGTTGGCAACAAGGGAGATTTCAAATTCTACTAGCAAATTAAAATTAGCTTTCTTGTTATATTTTTATGAAATAAATATTTTTGAAAAATAAATAGAAAATAATAATCAGTAAAATTGGCTTTGAGTTTTATTTCATGTTGAATTTAATCTCTTAATTATTATAATTATTATAATTTATTTATTATTATGATTGTTAAAACAAATCGATGTATTGTTGAATATCGAAAGTAAAATAATTGCAAATAATTGTGTGAATTTTGATCAGCAAAGAGGCAACAAACAAAATTGGGGATTGGTAAATATACAGTTGAGTTGTGATGGAATGCAAGAGACTCTATCATGATCCATATACCCCTCGCAGAGGGGGCCAGGTGGTCCTTAAGACAAACAAAAATTTCCAAATAGTTTCAATTTGTTGTTATGATCAATTTCTGGGAAATATATTTTAAATGAATAATTTCTGTGATATAATTTGTAAAATAATTATGACTACATTGTTTGCAATTTGCGATAAAGTAAGTTCTCTTTTTTTATATTTTTTTACAGTTGTTGTGTTCAAAAGTAATATTTTTATTGTATTAATTAAAATATTACTTTTTAACACAACTGTAAATAAAATATAAAAAGGAGAACTCACAGTATCGCAAATATTGTGTGCATTAAAACAAGCACATCCATCCGACTAACAACAATTGGTAATTATCTAACATTCACAATGACATGCAAATATCTCAGCCGTTTCAATACGACTTTTACAGGCAACTCTGCTAAACTCGACAAATTTTTTCCAGCATATCATCGTCACTAATTTCAATATAAATAAACAAACATTAGCTGATTACATTTGATAAAATCCGTGCCGATTTTTTATTGTGCCGTTGCCACAAATCTACAAGTGAAGAACCAAATAATGTTAAACATGATAACTCAGAGGGGTTTTTTGTGTAATTTTGAATGAAAACTATGAAAACAAAATAGTTTTCTGATTACATTCAAAAATATATTTAAGGGATTTTTTTCAAATTTGACAGATGAAATACGATAGGGGAAAATGCCGATTTTTACATATGACAATGAGTAAAACAAAATACTAAAAGGCGAATAATTGATAATTAATATTTCTTTAAATAAATTTCAAATCAAAGTCATTCTTTCTTACCAATAAAAATGTTTCTAAAACAATATAATAAAGGGATCTTGATTGTTTAATAAATGTCTGGGGAAGTGGAACCGCTTGCCAAGTCAATATAAACAAATAAATTAATACACCCGTTTCAGTTCATTAAAAACTGCTATACTAAAATGAAAAAATCAATATAATGTTATAATATAAGGACATACATACTTACCCGTGTCTGCATGTAATTTGTTCAACTGAATAAAAACTTATATTATAGGAAGGAAGGAATTTGAAGAAAATTTTTTTTAACGTAAAAACATAATACATAGTAAATAATGCATGCAAACTTTCAAAATGTAGAAATGTTCAGATCAATAAAAACTCTATAAAAACTCTAGTAACTTTTTAGACAATTTTTTTAAATTAAAGCCGAAAATTTTTGAAAAAAATACCAATAACTCTACTTTGAGTTGCAGAAAAAATTATGAAATAATTTCTTAAGATTTTTCATGAAATTCAATCAATTTAATATTTTTACAACATTTCAGATATTTCAGAAATATGCATCGAAACTCCAGGTTTTTGCAGAGATGAAGAAATAACAATGTAACTTATACTTAAAATAAATTCATTTTTTACCTCATTTGCAATTTACCAGGAGCAGTGGAACCAGAACCTTCAAATGAGAAGTTAAAAAAAAAGTTTTCCGATAACTTAAGTTTTAAAATAATATTTTTTATAGAAGTACATTGAAAATTGGGAAGATTTTTATAAATTTGGAAAATTAACGGAAATTTCCAAAGCTTCATAGAATCTTTTTAATAATAAATTTTATTTTAATAAATTTTAGTTCTCAATTAATCGGACATACATAATTCCACTAATTTACATAATTTGGCATAAATTCATAAAAAACCAAAGAAAATTAATAAAAGTAAATTTAAAATACACGTTGATGAAAAGTATTATTTAAGATCTCGAATAATGATCTCATAAATATGCAAGATCACAATCCAAGCCTTAAAATATTCTTTATTAGAAAATTTACCTTACAGTCATTTTTAAAAATAGTTAATTCATAAAGTTAATCATATTTTTAGTTGGATGTTCATTAAAACTTCTATTATAGAAGTTTTTAATGAACTGAAACGGGTGTAACTTTAAAATGTAAAAGTTTGTAAATTTGTATTTGAATATCTTGTGGCAATTGCTATCGACTTTGCTTTGGTGTTTTCAATAGTTGGAATTTTTAAACATGTAAATAGCCAGCTTTGCATTTCTTACCCGTCACGCGTTGTTCCCATCTCAAAAAAAAGGAATTTTGAGGAAAAAAAATTAAAACAACACAGTGAAATTCATCTGTTTTAATTTAATTTAAATTTTATTTATTCGAGTGCCTAGATACACAACATTTTTTGTTTTTTCGTCCGTTGTGTATACGAATAAATCGGAAAGATTTCCCACCCGTGAGACACATACATTCCTTAAATCTGTTTCACACACTGTCAGCGATTGTCTTTGTGCTTTGTTAATGGTCATTGCAAAAGCGAGTTGTACCGGAAACTGTTGGGACAATTTGAATTCGTGAAGAAAAATCAAAAATTGCAAAATATCTTTGTAGATTTTTTTGTAAATTTTACTCTTCAAAGTGCAATGATTTAAAAGACATACAAATATTAAATATATTTATTTACAAATTTTTGCTAATTATTATAAACATGGGCATTGCGTAACCAATAATTATCAAAATAAAAAAACCAAAAATGTTTATTCAAACAAAATAGAAATCCTATTTTCATCATTAGTTCATGGGGAAATGAAATAAATAGAAAATAAATGAAAGATAGAAAATATAATCTCAGCTAAAATCATTAAATGCTAACATTTTCCCCGTAATAAATCTAAATTGACATTTTAGACTTGCGCTTTTTCTACAAGAATTATTCATTGCATCGTACAGACGCGGGATGTACGTCATTATTAGTTCATACACTTTGGGAATCCATTTCTAACATAATTATTGAGAATAAGAATGTTTTAATGGATTAGAGAAACTCAGATTTATAATAATTATAAAAATAATAATAATAATAATAATAATAATAATAATAATAATAATAATAATAATAATAATAATAATAATAATAATAATAATAATAATAATAATAATAATAATAATAATAATAATAATAATGATGATAATAATAATGATAATAATGATAATAATAATAATAATATAAATTTTTATTATTAAAATTATTTTTATTGGGTTTGTATAAGATATAGCGTAAATTAATCAGGAATTAAAGGTTACTTTTATATTAAATAAAATATTATTCCATTTAAAAAAAATATGCATATCGTATTTGTAATTTACAGAAATAATGAGGAGTACGTGAAATTCTAAATTTTCACCAAGAGGTACTATTACTGCAAAAGGTTGGGAACTATTGTTCTACATCATGTTTGGTTTATTTAATTATAAAAACAATATCTTTATTAATTTTAAGGAAGATCTTATTTCATTAAATTTATTATTATCGCTAGGTTTATCTACGTTATTCGGGGTTTTTACATTTCTCGGGTTTTCAAGTTAACTAATAAATTATTTTTTTATTTTTAAATAGTTTTAATTCTTTGAATATCGCTTTTTGGGATACCCCAAATGATTTTATATTTTTCTATATTGTTTTTTTTATTGTTTACTATACTTACATACTTTATTTCTATAGCAATATTTCATATTTTATTTTTCAAAATTTTTTAGTAATTTATTCTGAAATTTTTACAAATTTTTCCATTTAATAATTTACACCGAATTTCCTTTACACCACTTCAGACAAACCTCAACAGAATTATTGAGGATTACGTGGCAAATTTGAGGGGGTTGTTTTTAAAACTGATGGTCGTATTACTAATATTAACATTATCAGCATGGGAAAAAATTCCACCGAGTCACAGAATTAAAATGATTGAAAACAAAAGAAAAAGAATTTTAAAAATGTTCACTATTAATTCTTAACAATTTAACTAACCAAAAAATCTCATTAAAAATATTTATCTTAAATTAATGTATTTAACTGAGTTTTAGTAACCATGACAATAGTTTCAATTAAATTGTTAATTAATACCAATATATTTGTTGACCATTGTAATTAAAGTCAACAGATGATATTTTTTGAAGAAATTTTAAGCACGAATTCAAAATTTTAATTAATTAAAAAATTAAGTAGAATAAAAAATATATCAGAAAAAATATTTTTATTTGTGAAATTAATTTCCAATATTACCGGAAGCCATTTTAATTTAATTCGATTTCATTTTTTATTGTTTTAATGCATTCGATAAAATTTATGCAAATTAGTGAAATTTAATTGTTGTTCTGACAATTCGTTTTTATCAGTTGTTGTTCTAACTTTTACAAATATTGTTTTTTGATATCTGACAGAATTCACGAGAATTTTTTGTTAATAAATTAATAAAATTAAATAAATAAATTCATTAAATAATATTTTTTATTAGATATTTTGATTATTTTATGAAAATTATTTTATTTTAAAAATTTTGAAACTAGAAAATTCACTTTTTTTGACAGTGTATACAAATATTTAATTTTAAATTATCTCACAAAAGTTATTGAAATAAATATGTACTGTATAAATTACAAAGAATTTACTTAGAATATTGCAGTTCAATTGCTGGAAATGTCTGTGAAATTTATCCAAATGCGTTTTTGCTAAAAAATTTAACTTTAACTCCAAAAATGTAATCCAAAAACTCGGCAAATATATTTTAATCAACATTTGAATAATTTGGATATAAAGTTAATAATTGTTTTTTAAAAATATTCAGGAGCTATCACAACTCAGCAAACAACTACCAAAGCATTGGCAATATCTTTGCAACACAGTCATAAATAAATTTCAAACTTTTCATACTTTGCTATTCGTTTTCGACGTTCATTATAAATATAATTTATTTATTTTGAAGACCTTAAGTATTAAATAAAACAAATAATAAAGAAATTAATAATATTAATAATAATGACACTAATAGCAATAATAATAATAATAATAATAATAATAATAAATAATAATAATAATAATAATAATAATAATAATAATAATAATAAATAATAATAATAATAATAATAATAATAATAATAAATAATAATAATAATAATAATAATAATAATAATAATAATAATAATAATAATAATAATAATAATAGCAATATTAATAATAACATATTAATAGGTTTCTTATTTAATTTAATTAGGATTTTTAATCGATTACTGACTGCTCACAGGAACAAGTACGTAGATTATACTTACAATGTACACTGAAGTACAATTGTAAACTCTCTTATAATTAAAAAATAAACATTTCAAAGAATGTAGCAACTCAAAAAACTTAATTAAATTCTATTATCATCATCATCATCATCATCATCATCATCATCATCATCATCATCATCATCGTCGTCGTCGTCGTAGTCGTATTTCCCATTATTACATCGTGATTCCCAGTGAGATTAATGATGCATGCGAGCATCCAGCATCTTATTCTATTGATTCATAGAGATGAAACGGAAGTGCATCAGAACTAACAATGCTCACCGTTCGATAAAAACAACATTGATTTATGCTAATGCTATCGATAACGACAGCCCGGTGCTTTCTCATACCTGATTTTTTTGTTGAAACAAAATAATTTTTAAAATAAATTCTAAAATTTTAACTTTTGGTTGAAATTTTATTTTTTGAGTGTTTTATTTTTGATGTTATAGAATTGTCTAATTTTAATTTTTTCACCAGAAAATCGATATGGATTACAGAGAAATATTATAACAAGTCACTATGAAATTACATTTTTAATTATTATACTATTTACAAATTTTTTTTAAATATTGCAATATTTTGAAAAGCAATAAACTTCAGCTACTATTAAAAATATTTTGTATAGTAACAGTAATTAATGATAATATTAACAAAAATAATAATAATAATAAATATAATAATAATAATAATAATAATAATAATAATAATAATAATAATAATAAAATACAAATAGTAGAGTTAATACCACTTTCCAGTATTTTTTGGTTATAATGACTTACATTGTTGATACATTTATCTAGCTCCTCGTTTGTTTACACATAAAAATACGGATTGAAATTCAAAATATTACTCACAAACGTTAAGGTTTATTATATAAGAAATTTTAATATATGAGGTTAAATAACAATAGTAACACTGTTTTTAAAACAATATCATATTTTAATTTATTATAATTTTATTAAATTCCTGTTGCTTTTATTTTAAAAATATTCCCAATTTTAGTATCAAAAACCCTAATCAATTTTGTCATAGCATCGATTATGCTTGTTGTGACTGTGCGTTTACAATGAAAGCTGTGTAATGTGCCGATAGTTTTCTGCTCTCATCAAGCTAGGCTTAATTTAAGCCTAGCTACTTGCGCACTCGAAGGAATACCCAGTGTGTCTTTATAGCACATGAGTAGTAGGATGTGAGCCCGTCAGATACAACCCCCCCCACTAGCTTACGTAATTATTACGTAACATTTGACCTCTGCACGCGCTGTTGCTACCTGGAGATTGACCTTTGTCCACTAGTTGCTACCTAGTAATTGACCTTTGGTCAGTGACCTCATGATTACATCACTTGACCACTGGTCAGTGCACACTTATTATGTCACTGGTCACACTTATTATGTCACTACTCGGAGACTAGTTACCTAACTGTTATTATGTCACGTAGTTGTGGACCAACACACCTACCTTCTAGAACCTTCCACACACCTACCAACTTCCACACACCTACATTCTAGAACCTTCCACACGCCTACCAACTTCCACACACCTACCTTCTAGAACCTTCCACACACCTACCTTCTAGAACCTTCCACACACCTACAATCTTAAACATTACACACACACATACCAACCAACGATCCACACACACACACACCCATCCGCACCCATCCGCACCCATCCGCACCCATCAGTACCCATCAGTACCCATCCGCACCGATCCGCACCGATCCACACCGATCCACACCGATCCGCACCGATCCGCACCGATCCGCGCCCAACACGCCTACAACTACGTCTACGACTAAGTCGTAGACTTAACAAAATCACTAACTAGTACTATTGGTATTATTATTATACTTTTTACTTCATATAAACGTATGAGTTTCGTTTACCTCATTGATTCATGTTACTTACATGTGATATATTAAAAAATTATATTTACATGAAATTTTCAATTGTTAATTATATTATTACATAAAAAATTATAAAATAATCATTAAACATAATAAATTAAGATCAAACTCGTCTTAAAAATAAATGTTCAATTCTAAATTATTTAGCTTACTGACTATTTTGTTAGTAGTATATTACATAACAATTTTATCAAAATAATCATAAAACTTTAATAATTTTCATGAAAATTTAAGTTTAAAAGCACTATATTCATAGCTTATTTAATTAAAAGTCACTCAAAACTTAAATTTTATCACTGGATTTACAAAATTTTAAGAAAATAATTCAACAAGTTTAAAATTTCAACTTAACTAAATGTAAAAAATTAAATTATACAAGATTTACTTTACCAATTTCTATAAAATTTTAAATTTACACCAAATAAAATATACAGATTTATATTCTATTAAAAAATTTAATTTTTAAAATAAAAAATAATTCGCCCACTATAGGAGTTGAACCCACGACTCAACGAATTATTACCGACATCAGACTGTTACAAGTCTCATTTAATAATAATAATTACAAAACAATAGAATAAAAAGACAAACACATTACAAGACAACATTTATTTAAGTAAAAGCTTCAATATCTTCAGTGGCATTGATACCTAAATAATGTCCGAATGCAAAACTTTTGTTTTTACCTACCCATTGACGTTTATCATCGTTGTTACTTAAAGCAATTTTACTATTTTTAAAAGTAAACAACTGATGATTTCTCGTCCCTATTCTCGTTTGAGGAACAGAAAAAATTGTATCGTTTCTATAACAATCAAGATAAGAAAGATGCTTTATTTCAGTTCCTTCCAAAGTAATTCCCTTTGCTTTATTACTTTCAGTTTCACCTAAAAGACTATAGCATTTCGGTCGTAAGAAAACCCATTCCTTATATCCAAGTCCCTTACTCTCATCTTTGAATTTACCTATTACTGAGTCAAGTTTTCTTGAATACAAAGGATGACCAATATCATAATTCGAAGTGTCCAAAAGATTATCCGAAACCATTGCAGGTAAAAGAGTACTTAATTTACAGTTTTTAATTTCAAGGAAGAAAGAGTCAGTGTCGCCAGCAACAATGTCAATCCTACAATTGAAAAGATTCCTATATTTCTCTAATTCAACATACTGGAGCTGATACATCCGTAATTTCGATAAATCAAGAACTGTTTGACCGATATAACTAGGTCGGTCTAAACAAATTAATTCTTTATTTAGATGAGCTGCTATTAGATCATCGTCAATCTTTATACACTTTCTGAAAGACGGCTTTGATGAATAAGTAACCATCTTTTCAAATGAATTACATAATCTTAAATTCATTCGTTTTTTAAGATTTTCCACAGATTTTCCATAAAGACTATTATTTAAAAGTTTGAAATAGTTCTTATCAAGATTATTTGTAGCATCTGCTCTCAAACATGTGTTTGTATCAATATACTCTTTAAAAATCTTTGCCTGTTTAAACCTTATAGCTCTATGAATCTTAACAACCTTAACACCAAGAGAAACAAACATCTTTAGAAGTCTCCAATGAATAACATAGTTTTTCTTGGGATAATGAGTGAGCATTAATTTTTCAACTTTAGAATGATGTGGACACATCTTTTCAGGCGCCACAGGGAATTTATCCAAAAACTCATGTACACTTTCAGGAATTTCGAGATCAACTTCCATCGTGTAACCATATGAAAGCGTTTCAATATCTGTACTCATACACTCATCCAAAATAGAATCAAGATTATTAATTACCCAACTAAAATCACCGAAAGGAAGACTTTGGCTAAGAGCCCAACCATACAGATTTTTGGTACATTACAGTTTTTAATAAGAGCAACAAAGTAGAATAATCACAAAAACAATTTATAACACAAAGTAAAAATATAAACAATTTTTAAATATATTTAGTTAACAATAGCAATTCTAGCATTATCAATTCTCCATATTGGTGACATAACTTCATTTTGATCAACTTTATAACCTTGAATAGTAATATTAATGTACCAACTTTCCATTTCTTTGAATTGGATTTCTTCAAAAGCATCATAATATCGAGTGTTTCTAGAAATAATATAATTGTTTTCACTGCAACATAATTTCTTATTGATTTGATGTAAAATTTTATTGATTGAATCTGCATCTTCCTTCATAATATTCACCTGAAGTTTTGAAAATTGAGTTTGACTTAATTTAGCAGCTTTGGAAAATTTATATTCTATTTCATTCACTAAGAAGTACATTCTATGACCGTGATATATCTGAACCGGCTTCAAATTTACATCTTTTCTTGTTCGAGTATTTTTGGCTGTTTCGTTCTGATTTATTACCATCACGGATTTATCGCTAAAAAGTCCATGCATCTGAAAAATGAAAATTAATTTACAAATTTCAATATTTATACTTAAAAGTAACACGTGTGCGTCCAATCATAATCATTTTAATAAAAAGGTTTACTATATAAACAAAATTATGAAAACCAATTAAAACATAACTAAAAAAGACAACAAAATTTAAATACAAATAATTTATTTTTAATTCAAGTCTTCGATCCATCTTGCAAGCATACACAGCAGATCGGCTTTTGCCTTTTCCGCCCTCCAATTGTTACAACAATTGCAGGGTGATCCGCAAATGGCTTCGGTTTTTATCGGGTTTTGTTTTCTGTCTTTATACTCCATCAGAATCTTTTCGACGCTGATACCAGTCGCCTCAAAGATTCTATATGGTATAACTTCCGGAGCCCAGAATGCCATGCTTTTCTTTAGCTCGGGATATGAGAAGACTATCCTTTCAATAAGGAATTGAATAGCCATTTCTAAAACCATAAATTAAAAGATATCAATTTATAATTAAAGAAACTTACCATCAGTTGTATTGTTTCTCATTTTGTTGCTTAAAGCATTATTACACGATGGATCAATTGAAATAACATTTTCCCCCAACTGCACCAATAATATACATATTTTTTTAAAAACCTACAAGGTAAAATTTCTTTAGAAATCTATGTTTAACCGACTCTACTCCTTAAAAATTCATCATTCGAATCATATTTACTATATGTATTCAACCAATCAAATTCCCTTAAAATTATCATAAAAATTTGAATTTTACCAATAAAATAAATTTTCTTTAAAGTATTACAAAATTGTTATCATCATTTTCCATCGAAAATCACCACAATTTTGTTCTGGCAACAATTTCAAGCAATTAAAAAATTCATCAAAAATGACTTAAATCGAATAAAATCTATGTTTTCCACATAAATTAAATTATTGTAAAATCACAAAATATATATCATATTGCTCACTAAAATTAATCAGTAAATCAAGTATAAATTCAATAAAAATTACCAGTCAACCATTAGAGATAATTCAATGATTTTCATAACTATACTGATAACCACACTGAGCATCCCCTTAAAAATCTCTTAAATTATACTACTTTTGTGATTGATATCCATGAAATCAATATTAGATTTGAAAATGAAAGTAATTATTGACCCCTTTATTTACACTGTAAAATCAATTAAAATTTTAGGTTTCACTAAAATATTTTTAAAAATTAACTGATTTAATCAACTATTTAAATAAAACATAAAATTATAATTAAAATATCATTTACTATTCAAAATCTATCAGTCAAATTGGATTCTAATTGGTAAATAATTATCTTAAATAGATTTTTCATAAACATTTTGATCCTAAATTTATTTATTTATTTATTTTTTTTTTTTTTATTTAAAATAATCCTAAAATCAAGTCTAATCTAATAAATTAGGAAGAAATTAATTGTTTCTAAAATTATAGATTTACCCTAATTTCTTCAATAATTTCATTAAAAACATAATCAAACCTTAAATCCATTAAAATTCAAAAGAAAACCATAAAATTCACAAAGATGATTAAAATTTACTAAAATAAATACCTCGTAAAACTAGATATTACTTCAATTATAATAAAATTTCCCTAAAAGCTCTAATTGATTAGAGAAATATAGGAATTAATTACTACATTAAGGGAGGTAACAATACTTATGCACATAAAGCATTGATTGAAACTATATTAAATTATAACGGTGATACTAAAAATACTTGTCTTACACCTATGGGATATGGAAATTCTGAAGAAAGAAAAAGTTGGATAAAAGACTCAAAGGTTTTTACAATGTGTTCCTCACTACAGTTTGATTTTATGGATCAACCAAAATATTTACTTCCTGGTGTCAATGTTCACATTAGATTAAAACGATCTGATTCTGCATTATCATTATTTTCAAAAACTGGGGAACCAACATGTCAATTACTAGATGCTAAATTAATGATTCGAAGAGTTCGTGTTGAATCGTCAGTATTAGCAGGTCATCAACTTGGTCTTAATTCAAAACATGCGATTTATCCAATTAAAACAAAAGAAATTGTTCAGTTTGCTATTGGTAAAGGTGCATCATCATTCTATAAGGAACAGATATTTGGAGATAGAAGAATGCCTAATTTTATTCTTGTAACTTTTCAAAGTGAATCTCAATATAACGGTTCATATACTGATTCAAGCTCAAAATTCAGACATTATAATGTCACTTCATTATCTTTATCAAAAAACACAGATTATCGCGAAACATATACTCAAGATTTCGAAAATAACAATTTCTATACCACATATATGCAAAGTATTGTGAGAAATATGGGTTATTTAGATAAAAACCTAAATTGTGGAATATCTCTTGATGATTTTAAATCAAAATATCCATTTTTCACATTTGTTTTGGCACCTGATTTTGATTTAAATCAAAGTCAATTACCTCAAAATGGAAATTTACGATTGGATATAAAGTTTTCAAAAGCTGTTGAAGAACCAGTACATGTAATAATATATGGCGTATTTGAAAACGAAATTCAAATTACTGCAAATCGCACTGTACTAGTATAAATATAGTAACTCTATGTAATCAGATTATCATGAAGTAAGATTTTAATGTATAATTAATTTTATTTAATTAGCTCTATTCAGGTTGATAAAATTGGAAAACAGTTGTTGGGGAATGAGTTTGTTGGTGTATATCCTTTAGATAAAATTCCATATCTTGATGATAACAATGCAATAGTGGTTAATACTCAATCATCTAATCTTGGCGGTGAACACTGGATTGCTGTATATGTGAAACCAAATAAAATCCATGTTTTCGATCCAATGGGATTCTATTATCCAGCTTTATTAGTTAGTAAATTACAAACAATAGGAAAGTCAATTGTATACAATAAACATCGATATCAAAATCCTTTAACAACAACTTGTGGTCAACATTGTCTTGTTTGGCTAAACTCAATGTATAAACGTATTGATTTTAAATAAATGTTTTTTAAAATGTCTAGTTATTTTATTGATATTAGTGTTTTTGAAAATGAATTTGGTGGATTAGTTATAAAAGAATTATGTATGATCAATACTAATAATATTTTAAGACCATTACATTGGGTGTTTTCGTCAAACGAATATCATGAAGATCAAATACTTAACGGACAAAATTTTTTCTGTCCAACGTGTATATTAAGTACTATCGGTTCTGATCGAAAAACAGCTATTTTCTATGTGACAGATGAAACAAAAGTAAAGATTTTAAAAATATATTTCCCATCTTTGAGAATTGTAAAGTATTCATTAAAAGAATATCAGAGTTTTCCAAGAAACATATCTTGTCCATTTTATGAGCATGATGATGATTGTGCTTATAAAAACTGTTTACTTGGTGCTTTAGATTATCTGAAATATTAAAAATATATGTATGCAATTTACTGTGTTTTGATTGGTTAATCTGTTGTAGTGGTGATAACGTAATTATTCATATATAAGGATATATTTTTCATTTTATGGTCACTTTTTATATATACCCAATTTCGAGTAATAATCAATATGGTAAAACTTTTAATTTTAATTTTAATTTTATTATTATTTTATTTAGAATAATAATTCATCCAATATCAATAATTCAAAACAAATACCAAATACAAATCATATGGTAAATTTTAAATTTTATTTGAAAATTATTAAATTTATTTAGAATTCTAATAACTTTCCTGGTCAAATGTATTGGCAGAATATGAATGCTAACTTTGTAAGATTTAAATTTAAATTAAATGTTTATTAATTATTTATTTAGAATATGCCATATACTAACATGCCTTGGTATTATCCAAATTTCCAATTTGCCAATCCAAATTTCCAATTTGCCAATCCAAATTTCCAATTTGCCAATCCAAATTTCCAATTTGCCAATCCAAACTTTCAAAACATGCAAAACGTTCCACAATTTCAAAACATGCAAAATTTTAACAACAATCTTCAAAACATGCAAAATTTTAACAACAATCTTCAAAATTCTTCATCAAATATGCCTCATATTAATAAAAAATTAAATGGGAAGAAAATTAAATGTAAGTATTCTTTGAATTTTTTAAATTGTTTTTAAGTAATAATTTAAATAAAGAATTAAATTTTTTTTTTTTTTTTTGTATATTTTAAAAAATATTTAATTACATAATTTATATAACCTTTTACATAAGGTTGAAAATAGTTTAACCTTTTCATGTTAATGGGTTTGAATTTGGTAATTTATTAACCTTTTAAATAACTTTTAATAATTACGCCATAATTTTCAAAAATAATTTTCACTTATAATTATTTTTATACAAATAGGTAATTTATACCCTCAGTACTGTAATTCATCCATGAATCATAGTGACGAATGCCATGACCTAATGAAGAAATATTATCGTCATCAATTCAACGGCATTGAAATATTTATATGTCCCGCGTGCAAAACTTACCATGCCCAACCCTATCTTGATTTCTTTTCTGATCATAAGGTTCACTTGACACAGTTTAAACAGAATAAACTCGATTTCTTTCGTTTGATTTTTAAGGCTGACGATTTTAAAATTAAGAAAAGAAAATCTGATGTTAGTTTGAATTTAGGCACGTCTAAAATAACTAAAAATGAAGTAATTGTAATCAGTGATGATGAGGAAAACATACAAATAGGTGGTTCTGTAGATATTAGGAATGACCCAATTGTAGAATTAGATTTAAGAGGATCACGTAAATTACTAAAATTTAATATTGATGAATTTAATGTTAATCAAATAACATTAACAGATAGAATTATAACCCGGCTAAAAATTGAAATTAATAAAATGGGGAACGTTAAAATTCAATTTGCTGTAAATATCCAATTTGAGAAAGATGATATAACTAAAGATGAATTTATATCTAATAACGCCGAGGTCTTCTCAGATAATTTTCTTGTTGAAGGAGTTAGAAAATTAAATGAAAAAATAGAAAGATTTACTCAATTAGGTAGTGGATGGACTATTTCTAGAATTAGAGAAATTCATTTTATCTTGACTAAATATTCCCAAATAAATAGATTAACTGGTCACGGTTTTATTGAGACTCCTCTTGCACTTAAAGGGAAAAGAGCTATTATTAATATTAAGAATAGTGACAATCTTTGTTTTATATATAGTATCTTGGCTTTGTTGAAGCATGACGTTCTTGTAAATAATCTTAGTAATATGTATAGCTATACTAACTTCCTGAATGAATTAAATTATGATGAGATAGATGACTGTCCTATGAGATTGTGCAATATAAGTAGGTTTGAGGAAAAGAATCCAGGTCTTGCAATTAATATCTTGTCTTATAACCCAACTGTTATTAATAGTGATGAAAATGAAAATGACGATTTTGTTCCTCATCATCCTCATTTGGATATTATTCATCGCACTAAAGTGACTGACGTTGATCCTTTGTATCTTTTACTTCTCGAAAATGATGAACAATATCATTATACTGCTGTTATTGACTTGCAACGCCTAATGAATTCACATATTAATGATATAGTTAGTGTACGGATACAATGTCAATGGTGTCCTAGATGTCTTAATGGTTTTCGTTTGCAGGATGCTTTTAACAGTCATTATGCATTGTGTATCAAAAATCAGGTAGGAACAACTTTATACACTCTTCCTCAAAATAAATATTTAGAGTTTGGTGATTACTCAAAAACAGTAACCCCACCATTTGTAATTTATGCAGACTTTGAGTCAATTTTACCGATTGACATAAGATTTCATCAGAAACATCTACCAATATCTGCAGGACTATTATTAATTAATAACTTTAATAATACTAAATCGTATTTTAGTTTCATTGGTTTAGACTGTGTCTTGGAATTTTTGACAAAGATAGAGGAAATTGCGGCGACAATTGTACACCCTTATTTTGATCTTTTTAGTGATTCAAACATTATTCCGCTATCATTTAATCAGGAAAATGCTTTTAAATTTTGCTTGAATTGTTATCTTTGTAAGAAACCCATTAGAAATCGTGTTAAAGTTTACGAACACTTTTCAGGTCGTTATCTTGGGGCTGCTTGTAGTCTTTGTCGTAATGTTAGAAGAAATCGTCAGCATTTACCTGTTATTTTTCATAATCTTAGGGGTTATGACCTTCATCACATTTTGAAGTATGGTCTTAGTAGTTTTCCTTCTTGGGATTTGAATATCATTCCAACTACAACAGAAAAGTTTATATCTTTGATAGCACATATCGATAAAGTATCAGTTAGGTTCATTGATAGTTATCAGTTTGTTAGCGCATCATTAGACAATGCAGTTAAAACTCTTTCTAACTTTCCTTTGACAGATTCTGTATTTACTGGTTCAATAATGGGTTGTAAAGGTATTTTTCCTTATAATTTTGCAAAGAGTTTGGAAATCTTGGAAACAACTTTTGAATTACCACCAATTTGGCCTGAAGTGACAGAATCACAATATTTGAGAGCTCAAAAGATTTGGAATGAGAATAATTGCAATACCTTGTTAGATTATATGATGGTATACTTGAAATTAGATGTATTTCTTCTTGCTGACTTTTTTCAACAATTTCGTTCAAAGAGTATTGCACATAACGGTTTAGATCCCTTAAATTTTTACGGTATACCTGGAATGAGTTGGGCTTCTGCTTTGATGACATTGAAAGAACCCATTGAACTCCTTACCGATATGGAAATGTATAATTTCTATGAAGGAGGGATCAGGGGTGGAATAACATTTGTGAATAAACATTATGTTAAAACTTCTGATGATACAGAATTGTTATATATTGATATCAACAATCTGTATGGTTGGGCTCTTAGCCAAAGTCTTCCTTTCGGTGATTTTAGTTGGGTAATTAATAATCTTGATTCTATTTTGGATGAGTGTATGAGTACAGATATTGAAACGCTTTCATATGGTTACACGATGGAAGTTGATCTCGAAATTCCTGAAAGTGTACATGAGTTTTTGGATAAATTCCCTGTGGCGCCTGAAAAGATGTGTCCACATCATTCTAAAGTTGAAAAATTAATGCTCACTCATTATCCCAAGAAAAACTATGTTATTCATTGGAGACTTCTAAAGATGTTTGTTTCTCTTGGTGTTAAGGTTGTTAAGATTCATAGAGCTATAAGGTTTAAACAGGCAAAGATTTTTAAAGAGTATATTGATACAAACACATGTTTGAGAGCAGATGCTACAAATAATCTTGATAAGAACTATTTCAAACTTTTAAATAATAGTCTTTATGGAAAATCTGTGGAAAATCTTAAAAAACGAATGAATTTAAGATTATGTAATTCATTTGAAAAGATGGTTACTTATTCATCAAAGCCGTCTTTCAGAAAGTGTATAAAGATTGACGATGATCTAATAGCAGCTCATCTAAATAAAGAATTAATTTGTTTAGACCGACCTAGTTATATCGGTCAAACAGTTCTTGATTTATCGAAATTACGGATGTATCAGCTCCAGTATGTTGAATTAGAGAAATATAGGAATCTTTTCAATTGTAGGATTGACATTGTTGCTGGCGACACTGACTCTTTCTTCCTTGAAATTAAAAACTGTAAATTAAGTACTCTTTTACCTGCAATGGTTTCGGATAATCTTTTGGACACTTCGAATTATGATATTGGTCATCCTTTGTATTCAAGAAAACTTGACTCAGTAATAGGTAAATTCAAAGATGAGAGTAAGGGACTTGGATATAAGGAATGGGTTTTCTTACGACCGAAATGCTATAGTCTTTTAGGTGAAACTGAAAGTAATAAAGCAAAGGGAATTACTTTGGAAGGAACTGAAATAAAGCATCTTTCTTATCTTGATTGTTATAGAAACGATACAATTTTTTCTGTTCCTCAAACGAGAATAGGGACGAGAAATCATCAGTTGTTTACTTTTAAAAATAGTAAAATTGCTTTAAGTAACAACGATGATAAACGTCAATGGGTAGGTAAAAACAAAAGTTTTGCATTCGGACATTATTTAGGTATCAATGCCACTGAAGATATTGAAGCTTTTACTTAAATAAATGTTGTCTTGTAATGTGTTTGTCTTTTTATTCTATTGTTTTGTAATTATTATTATTAAATGAGACTTGTAACAGTCTGATGTCGGTAATAATTCGTTGAGTCGTGGGTTCAACTCCTATAGTGGGCGAATTATTTTTTATTTTAAAAATTAAATTTTTTAATAGAATATAAATCTGTATATTTTATTTGGTGTAAATTTAAAATTTTATAGAAATTGGTAAAGTAAATCTTGTATAATTTAATTTTTTACATTTAGTTAAGTTGAAATTTTAAACTTGTTGAATTATTTTCTTAAAATTTTGTAAATCCAGTGATAAAATTTAAGTTTTGAGTGACTTTTAATTAAATAAGCTATGAATATAGTGCTTTTAAACTTAAATTTTCATGAAAATTATTAAAGTTTTATGATTATTTTGATAAAATTGTTATGTAATATACTACTAACAAAATAGTCAGTAAGCTAAATAATTTAGAATTGAACATTTATTTTTAAGACGAGTTTGATCTTAATTTATTATGTTTAATGATTATTTTATAATTTTTTATGTAATAATATAATTAACAATTGAAAATTTCATGTAAATATAATTTTTTAATATATCACATGTAAGTAACATGAATCAATGAGGTAAACGAAACTCATACGTTTATATGAAGTAAAAAGTATAATAATAATACCAATAGTACTAGTGAGTGATTTTGTTAAGTCTACGACTTAGTCGTAGACTTAGTCGTAGACGTAGTTGTAGGCGGTTGGGCGCGGATCGGTGCGGATCGGTGTGGATCGGTGCGGATGGGTACTGATGGGTACTGATGGGTACTGATGGGTGCGGATGGGTGCGGATGGGTGCGGATGGGTGTGTGTGTGTGTGGATCGTTGGTTGGTATGTGTGTTTGTAATGTTTAAGATTGTAGGTGTGTGGAAGGTTCTAGAAGGTAGGTGTGTGGAAGGTTCTAGAAGGTAGGTGTGTGGAAGTTGGTAGGTGTGTGGAAGGTTCTAGAATGTAGGTGTGTGGAAGTTGGTAGGTGTGTGGAAGGTTCTAGAAGGTAGGTGTGTTGGTCCACAACTACGTGACATAATAACAGTTAGGTAACTAGTCTCCGAGTTGTTTGGTCATTGTTCAATAGACCTGGCAATGTTAAAAGAAATTACCTTATCTAGTTTTGAAAATTCGATTCTGGTCCCACTTTAACTACATGTACTCAGAAGACACATTTTAACCCATAACTTATAAATTCTGACACTATAATCGAATTCTTTATGCAAAATTAGCCTAATTAAGTTGATTCATCAAATTCCAACTTTTTGTTCAAAATACATTATCATCAAGGCCCGGTTTAACGACAAAACCATCCAAAGAACCCTAAAATCATAGCCTTTTGTGAGTTTTGATTTCAATTATGACCTTTTCGTTCAATATTTGCCTTAATATGGTATTGCTTGACAGAAATCCGACCATTTAAACAAAAATTTAAAAATTGCAACCACTTTATTTAAAAACTTTCAAAATTGTAGCATCATATAAACAAAAGTTTAAAATTGTGATTATGTAATAGGATATTAACCTATTGTGCTATATGACATTGATGTATTACGTAGTATGTCATAGAAAATATGATATTCATGATGAAGGAGTAATGGTTAGGTCAGCTTATTGTATCCTACTGTCCCATATTGTTTTTAATTAGTATAGACGTTGTGAGAAGCACCGGTGAAGTTGTTCAAAAAGCTGTGAAGGTATTCCTTAATTATGCATTAACGATTCCACCACTAATGTAAGTGGTATATTATGCAAATACTATTTGCACTGAAGATAATGAATTTATATTTGAACCGAGTCAAACATTGGTGGAAACATGTGACACTTCGGTGTGAAATGAAAATCAGTTGTAACCTGCGTGAATATCAAATTAAAGTAATAAACCAATTCAATTAAAACCAAAAACAAAATTGTGAAAGTTATCTCAAATAAAATTAGAAACCGAAAAGAAAATTCCAGGAAATGTTTGAATTTACAAAAAAACAGAAGTTTCGAGTATTGATCTAACGATAATACAAGGACGGAAATTTACTAAACTACTGTTACGATATCAGGATATTTTTGCCAAACAAAAATATGATTTAGGTTTAACAAATATTATAGAATATGAAATCCCGTTGTTAAATGAAACTCCAATCAAAATGAGACTTTATAGAATACCATATATTCATCAAGCGAACTGATCGATAAATTGATGCAATGATATAATTTGGAATAATTAAAGATAGCTCAACACCATTTTCGCTATCTATTGTTAAGAAAAAGGACAGAGAATTAAGATTCTGTGTTGATTAAAGAAAATAAAATCAGGTAACCAGAAAAAATACTTATGCAATTCTAGTGCCATACGAAATGTTTGACCAGATTGGAAAAGCTCAATATTTTACAATCACTGACTTAAAGGATTTAAGCTATTCAAAGTCAAAGAAGAAGAAACACAGAGTTCTTAGATGGTATAGGTTTGTGCAAATTTAATGTTTTACTTTTTGGTTTGACAGGAGCCCCTGTCACTTTCATTGAAGTATGGATTTTGTACTAAGAAGCATTCAGCATGCACTAGTATATGTCGATAACATTATCGTATTTTTAAATGAATTTGGGGGACATTTCAAGGATGTTGAAACCGTATTCCAAACACGGACCACAATCCCTTTTAATCGTTAATGAGTAACATGGATTCGAATAGAAAACTAATTCATTAGTCAAATGCACTTCCAAAATACAATTTTTAAATAAAAAATCGAACAGGTAAAGCTAACGCCAATACCGATGCAGTGTCAAGAATCAAACAAGATAAAAACGAAGAGGATACTATAATAGCAGAAGGTACAATATTTACTGTAATTTAAACCTCCAATGATCTAGCTAATTTAAAGAACGAGCAAAAATATGACAGTTTATTGAAACAACTTTTTAGGCATGCAGTAATAATCAAAAAGGAAAAAGACTGGAAGTAAGTAACTATATTGAATATTAAAAAAGTTTAAAAAATAGAGAAGTATTAATTATGACCCAGAAAAACATAGAAATGCATTAGTAATACAGTACATTGATGGAGCTCTAGGAGAACATTTATCTGTAAGGACTGAAATTTAAATATCATTGGCCAACAATAGAACAGGATGTAAAGAATTAGTAAAAAAAGTTGTAGAATATGCATTACTAGAAAAATTACTTGTAGAAAAAAAAATATCTTTTAAGCCGATGCCATTTCCAACAGCATTTATGGAGATGACATCAATGGATATTTTTGGACAATAACCTGAAATGATTAACAGAAATAAATTCATTGTAGTATTTTGCGATTTTCTCACAAAATGGCCCAAAACTTACGCCCACCAAATCAAAAGGCCGATGAAGTAGCCAAAATATTTGTTAAAAATATTATATTTAGTTATGGCGTTCCTAAAAAGCTGCTAACATATCAAGGAATAAATTTCTAGAGTTGAGGGTTCAAATTAATAAACTTCTCCTTACCATCCACAAACTGGCGTATTGATTGAATGATTAAAGGAACACTAATAAATATAATATCTTCTTAAGTAAATCATAGACGAGAAAATGCGGTTAATATAAGTACGGGTGAGACACCTCTTTATTTAGTGTACTGTAGGAAAAAACAACATGCCTATCCATTTGCAATTCCAAAAACCAGTGTCTTAATATATGGATATACCATACTATAGATAAATAATGACAAAAATGTTAAAATCAGCAAGGACAAAGCATGGCTACTGATTAAACACGATCAAGAAAAATACAAAGAAAAATGCAGAGGAATAAAGACTGGATATTTAGTGTATCTCAAACGTTTGTTGCCAAAATTACAAAGCCCATTTAAATGATCATACAAAGTTTGTGATGTGACAGAAACAAATTTATAACTACTACCCTTCAGAAGTAAGTAAGCTAATTCAATATTAATTCACACCAACCTATGAAAACTATCTCCAGATAATGATAAATCAAAGTATTTATTACGACCAAAGCAAAAGGAAGCTAAAAATAAAACAATTATCAGGCATAAGTTTGCAAAGAGTCCAAAGAGTCCAAAAGATCAGATCAGAATCAGTAATTTATTCAATCCATTAACTCCATTTATAGAGCTCAATTACGAGAAAAACGTACCTGCGACACAAAGCTTAAAGCCAAATTGTGAAAACGTTGACCGGGTACCGAAAGACAATATAAAACGAAACGTCACCGCAAAAAGATTCTCATAATTTTACACAAGGGTAGACGTGTTTTTATATTTAATACTCTCGATTTAGATTCGGGTATTATTGGACAATAACCTAAAACGATTAATGGAAACAAAACAGTTTTTGTGGGAAAAAACATTTACAACAAATTCATACTTTTATGAGGATTATTTTGTCAAAGGCAAACATCCTTATTCGATCGTAAACACCTTTCCTAATCGAATTAACAGTGATAACACTAATAAATTGATACGAGTTGATCCAGATCAAAAGACAATAATTTTGAAATACTTGATTTTAATGCTATTGGCATCATTTTTAATTCTCTTTGCGATATTCATAACAATAATCATGCTAGTGTGTAAAAATCAGACAATAAACTGATAACTAACACCAAAAACATTCTTTGGGGTTAATCTATCAAGAAACTATTGGCTATATTCTTTTGTAAAAATGTAGTAACAATAGATCATAAATTACGTAATGTGGTTATTGTTTGATCGGGTTTTAATTGAAACAAGTTTTAACAATGCCATATTATTTTGTCTGCAATATGTTTTTTAATTGACTGCGCTCTTTTGACCGGGTGCCCATTAAATTGAACCCAATATTTTTAAATAAAATAAAATATTATTAATTAGCTAAAATGACACCCATGAACATTAAATAGCATCGAACACATTAGAATTTTAAAAAATAATAAATGATGAATTTTTGAAGCACTTTCTGATGCTTCCCATGACTTGATCTATTCCACACAGACCATCAAAATATATAAGTTTGCCTTTTAATTAACTTGTAGAAATTAATACAGAATATATTATTAAAATTTTACATTCACAAAAAAAGATTCTTTAAAATGTATTTTAATAATTTCATGATGCAGTCTAATATCCTAAAATGTCCTATTGGATGTCCCTTTATTGAGATATAAATTAAATATTGAATAATCAAAACTGAAAAATAATTGTTTAAAAATAATTTATTAAAATATAAATTAAATAAAAGAAAAAAAATCCAGTTATTTGTGCATTGAAATGCATAAATAATTATTTTTTGTTGAGTTGTTCCTAAAATAAGATAAATGAATAAATAAAATAAATAATATATAAAAATATCTTTGTTAAAAATAAATTGGTTAATAAAAAAACAAACTAAAATAAGTTTCAATAAGAACTTGCCTTTTATAGTTGTGAATTGCCTATTATCGGTAAGTATTTCCATTTGTCTGATAAATAATAATTAATAAAGCGTGGCAATCGGACCGGTGGTAGTAGTGGATAATACAATTAAAATTTAATGGAGTTCAGCATAGAAAGTCCAGCAACAATAGTATGATGACCAATGTGTTTCAATAATCTAGTGATGGTGAATAGAAAAAATTCGGCCGAAAAACAATTTATTATACTGTAATAATGACAGTTGTTTATTTTTGGTATCGGCGATAACGAACTAAATAATATAATTTTATATTTATGGGAAAAATAATAATAATTTAGAATTTTTTGGTACAAGAACAAATGACACACAATTTTCCTAATTTGCTGGTCGAGAACATTGGTTTCGTAGCATAACTGCAAAAAAAACATAATGAAACTTATGACGATTCCAAGATTCATCACACACATTGTATTTTATGCGCAAAGGTAATAGCCATGAAAAACGTCTTAACATCTGTTAAAAAAATTAAAATTTTACAACATCTCGAAGATTAAATCAGCGACAATTTTCTGCTTTTTAAGTGAATTAGATAAAGAAATCTCTGGTTTGTCCTACTATACCGAAGTACATTGGCTATCATTTTCCAAGGTTCTTAAACACTTCTGTGATTGAAACGAATAAATAAGTCAATTTTTAGTAACTAAAAATCAAGTTTCTTGACAGAGAATGTTATATACAGAAAGACAGTCGTTTTGGATTGGATGTCCTGTTCATATCGTTCATAATGCCACTCAACATGGGTTTGATTCATTGCCATTCGATTTGGAATCAATCGTCGTAAGAATTTACAAATTTTTCTCTATCTATACAGTTTGCACGGAAAGTTTAAAGGAATTTTGTCAATTTGCTGATGTTCAGTATCAGATCTTCTATGACATTCACACACTAGATGGCTATCACTTCACCCACTAATAACTGTTTACTCCAAATTTTCCCGGCATTTAAATCCTTCTTTCTTTCGCTTGAAGCTTGTCCAATACTCATTTTTAGTGAGGCTTTCTTACTCCTTGCACATTCGCTGAAATTCCTGTTTGAAGAGAAAATTAAACAAATGGAAAAAGAAAAAAACTCAATACTTGAAGTTAAAGAAATTTTAACTTCGTCGGAAGAAATACTACCTAGAACTGTTGTTTTTTCCAATTTCAGTGAATACAATTCTTTGATGACACGCGAATAGTGGTTTGAAGGAAAATTGTAATCAATTTAAAAAATGGTGCTATTTGTTGGGTTTTTATTAAATAATAATCATAGTTAGACAAACAATACCCAACGTATATTTATTATGTACACAAAGTTTCAATTAATGTAACGAGACTGCTTGTTCTGACTGTTTGGTAGATCCCATTGTGGATATTCGGCTCTGTACACATAATAATACTAATCACTTTTGACCAATTGGATCCACGATTCGATTCGTATTTGACCTACTGGGTTCCTTTAAATATTCTTCTAATAACTAATTTATATCCTCAACCTCTAATAATCAACCTAATCTCTCAATCCTATTCTCAGATTATTTATTTGCAAAACAATAATATTGTAGTCAATGGTAGAAATGCATTGAATCAGGTTTTCAATTTAAACAATTTTGTAGAATTAAATGCTTGCAGTGCGGATTTTCAGAAGAAACTGTCGAGAGAAAAATCGGTGTCAAATTTCAACTCTATCCAAAATACAGAATATTGTTCTGAATTATTAATAATATGTCAAAGTATTTTCACGTCTGCACAGAATGTTAACGTTGAGCGTATTTTCGGTCAAATACAGGTTAAATGGACAAAGAGAGAGAAAAAGACTCAAAACCTACATTGTAAAAAGCATTGCGATGATAACCTACAATTTCAAGAACATGAATTACATGGAGTTTTATAGAAGCATTAAGGACAAAATTTTTGAAAGAGGGTCCAATCATCAGAGAAATACATAAGTGATGATGAAAACGATAGCGAGAACTTAATGATTGAATTGACTTAATTTAATAAAAATCGTATATTTGATAATACTATTTAAATTTGTGATATTAGCAATATCATATTACTATAGTTTTGTATAATAATAAATCACATTTAATTAACAGTTTTTGTTTTATAGAAGTCATGTATTTGTATTGTTCTTTGAAAAAAAATTTGTCCTCTTTATGTCTTCTATTTTTACTATGAATGTTGTCTTTTTGTAAAGTTCCATCTGGAAACCCTATGACTATGACAATTCTATTATTTATTTTATGTTTGTTTAATTGAAATAATATATTACCTTTGTTACCAGTTTGGTTTCTTGGATACAGTATAAATTAAACAAATTAAGTGTCGAAAATAGCTTATGAAATAACGTCAAAAATAACTTATGAATAAAAATATTAATAAATGTAACTTTATTAATTTTAATAGAACTCTATTTGTGCTATTTAAGATAATCTTATAGGATATAAAAGTTGTTTGGAAACATTTTATAAGAATGCCTTAATACAATTTACACAGATATCTATAATTGAGGTACGACAGTATATCACAATATATAAAATTGTTCTAAATAGTTCAGAGAGATCGGTAAATAACAAATTGTTAATAATAATAGATATTATTAGTAATAATAATGTTAAAAATAAAAAAAATTGTAATAATAACAATAATAATAATAGGAATAATGATAATGACTATAATAATAATAGTAATAAAAATAATAATAATAATGGTAATAATAACAATAACAATCATAATAATATACAATAGTGTTGGGCCAGGACTGAATTTTGTTTAAATGAATTGAAAATAGCACGCAAATACAACATGCAGATTTAAAATCAGACCCATAAAACATCAAATAAACCACCTTAAAATGTGAGAAGGATATAATTAAAATATAAAATCAAAAACATTAAAATAATAACAAATGCACCAAGATCGGCACGAAATTAACATAAAAATAACAGAATAACACAAATATTTGACCAAAAAATGACAATTTATGTAAAAGTAAAAAATTAATGAATTAACAGAGTTAAAATAAAATATTTTTGGTTGAATAAATTTAATAAAAAATTTAAGAAATAAATTGTCAAATTAAATTAAGAGAATAATAAAAATTAAAGTTAGATAGCACAAATGATTTCAAGGTCAAATTTTGTTTTATCGCACTAAAATTAACACGCAAGGTTAGGGTCACAGAACCAGTATATATACCAATTAATTTTTGCAGAATTTTAACACTTGTTTGGGATCACTTTTTCTCTCAAAAAACTCTTACGTTTTTTAACAGAAAAAACAGTATTGGATCAAAAGCTTCTGGAAGCAAGACTCGAGAACGATTACATTTTGAACTGTCGAAAACTGTCGAAGTGAGTGTGAACGATGTTTATGAGTATGCAAGTGAAATGATGCAATAATATGAAGAGTGTTATGGGCAATTATATGAGTTCGAGAGTATGAATTTACTGATAAAATGACTTGTGACGAAGCGAGTGAACAATGTTTATGAACTTCCGTTTACTATGTGAAATGCCAAATAAACAATTTTATGCATCGAATCTTTTACCCAATTTGTATTGTAACATTTATTTATTTTTCGGCCTACAGCCAAAACAAATTGCAAGTTAGTAAAATTACACATAACTATCGAGCGATGTAAGTGCGATTCATCCGCCAATAGCTCGTGCCTGTGAGAGACCTCGCCGTGAGTAACGACGGGCTCGAACGTCAAATCACTGAACTAAATAGCGAAAGAGAGTAGCTCGAGAGTGGGTCTTTTGGCTCAACTTTCTTGCAATCAATTTCGATAAAATCGACATAAAATTTGAAACAACAATCGGCTCAAAATCATTAACACTGAGTAGTACAGTAGGCACTTATTTAATATAATATGAACATAAATAGATCATAAGGACAAAGAAAAGGAAAGGGTAGCGGGAAAAATTGCGAAATCGTTGCAACAGTTAAAATGAATAGCCATCGGAAAAAGATTAATCCGAACGACAAAAACCATGAAAAGGAATAGTTTAAATAATATGTAAGAACTAAATAAATTATGTTGAGTTGAGACGGAAAATATAGGCGGAACGCTGAGCAAATTTTCGGATAAGGAACAAAGAAAAGGAAAGGGTAGCGGGGAAAATTGCAAAATCGTTGCAACAGTTAAAATGAATAGCCATCGAAAAAAGATTAATCCGAACGACAAAAATCATGAAAAGGAATAGTTTAAATGATATGTAAGAACTAAATAAATTATGTTGAGTTGAGACGGAAAATATGGGCGGAACGCTGCGCAAATTTTCGGAAATAATTAAAATATTTATCATAAAACTATAAAATGAGGGCGGAACGCTGCTCAAAATTTCCGAATTAATTAAAATACTTTAGCGAAAATTGTAAAGTAAAAGTGGAGCGCGGAAAATAAGGGTGGAACGCTGCTAAAAATTTCAGAAATAACAAAAATACTTTATCGAAAACTGTATAATAACGATGGAGTACGGCTAAATTTTTATATAAGTAAAGTATTTTCACAAAGCTGAGGAATAAGGACGAATCCCTACTAAAAATTTAATAATAATAATGGTAAAAGTAATGATAATGGTAATTATAACAATAATAATAACAATAATTATAATGAGGATCATAATAATAATAATAATAATAACAATATTAGTAAATATAAATATAATAGTAATGATAATAATAAGGATAATAATAATAGTAATAGCAGTGATAATGGATTAGAATAATACATATAATAGTAAAAAATTTTTGTTATTCATAATAGTTTTTAAAAATGAAAATTTAGGGCATTCAATTTTAAAAAATGATTTTATGATCTCAATAAACTGGGCGGAATCGGGAGTATTTGTTTTTATTTTTCTCGATCGTCAACGAGAAATAACGTCAAATCATGTTAGAAGCCGTCACATTAAAAAAGAGATTTTGTTTTTATTTAAAAAGAAATTTATTATTGTCATTTAATTTTATTTCCTTGACGTAAGGCTGACCACTACAGTAATTTCCCCGATAGTTAACGTCAGTATGAGTGGGAACCGAAGAGGTTGGCGCAGACGATACGCGGTTACCGGCAAGTACAAGAAATCCTGTACCAGTATCCACGAGTAAGGGTTGCGAATCAACTAATGATTCTATTAAAAATCTACGCTGATTATCCTAGCATAAATTTAAGACAACACCCTCGCGGAGTGCTAAGTTGAAATATAGCGATGGTTGAGTTTGGGTGAATTGGTGCGTATCTTTGAGACGCTAACAAACTCGGTGTGCCACTTATTCGTGGACCCTGTCATTTTTTTTCATGTAAACCAAATCACCCATAAGATGCCCCACATGCACTTCAACCTAATCAGACTGATAAAAATTAATTTTGATGAATTATGTGTGTATGTGTATGCGTGCGTGCTTGTCTGTTACCCCGTGGACAATAAATTGGGTCTACCTAAAAATTAATTAAATTAAGAATTTATTTTATAAAAATTTATAATTTAACTAAACAAGAACAATACTAAAACAATACTAAAGCAGAACAACACCCCGAATTTGTGAAACAAGATGAACCAGCACCCAAAATTTGTGCCGACAGGGACGATGATATGAAAATCATCATGGGTATATCCTCCGCGATAGTGATACCCCCAGCGGTTAAGGAGACTCGAAATTCATCGACTTCTGTCGGATATTGGACCGATGATTTCGGTGAATAACTACATTACCCAGTTCCTTCCGTCGTAGCCGCCAAATCTAATTCCCAGCTAAAGAGAAAGTTTCCAGTGGATATAGATGGAAATAGTCGAGATTTTCTTGTAGATCTATGTGAACTTTTTAACGATTAGGCGATTCGTACGTCGTCTCTATTTTCTAAGTGATTCTTATTAAAAAATTAAATTTTTCCTTATTTTTATTTTCTTGTGTGATTTTGTCATTTCTTCTCAAATAAATGTTTAAAGAACTTTAATAATCATTACCGAGCGTAGTATTATGATAGAGGGAATTTGTTACTCTAAATAGTGTTATTAAAATGTTTTATTTACCGAAGGGAGTTAAAATAGGAAGGATTACAGGTTTCACTAAAGTAATTTAAAGTAATTGTAGGAGGTTTTCAGAAAGTAAAAGGTTAAATTTCAGCGAAAGATAAGAAATAAACCCCAATCTAATTATAATTGTTCTTAAATTAAATCATAAATTTTTATAATTTTAGAAACAGCTGATTTAACAGCGAATTAAATAATCTAGAGAAACTTTTGAATTATCGTGTGTCAATTAAGGTACGAAATTCACAAATTTAAACAAATTTCTAGGTCATTAATATTATACTATTTTTTCACGGTAATTAAGACGAAATGAGCTTAAAATTTGATAATTGAGGAAGTTAGAGTCGAACAGCCTTATTAAATAAGATTTTCCCTTCAGGAAATTTTAAAATATAGAATTTAAAAGTATTAATTAAGATTTGAATTTAATCTATTTTGAACGATTGTTAATGTTAAATTGGTAACCGAATTTTAATCACTACTAATCGAAATATAACTTGTGTCAGTATTAAAAAGTATACTTGAAAGTAGATGGGGAAAATTAAGTCACGCGGTATACATAAGACACATAATAAAGGATTGGAAAAGGCGAATAGTAATATCGAGGAAATCAGAGAAGCTAGTAGACGTAAGTCCTTCTAATGGTAGTCAGGAACCCGAAAACGAGAATATCACGAGGAGTAGTCTTAGAAAAGTGGATTCTCGGCTACTATATACAGTACCAACATGAGCTTGCTCATGGGTATGCAGTAGTACGGTCAAAATTGTGGGGCGTCTGGGTGAGATAGCATCGACCCTAGGAAAGCAAGGTTTTTGTGAAGCAAAATAGGTTGAGTAAACTGCACACAGATTGAAACAAAATTAATTACACCCAGTACACCAACATCAATAAGCATTTATTTTTACATTTATAACCTAAGGAAAGCTGAGAATAAGATAACCTTAAAAATATAAGTTGTTTTCTGCCCTTTTAAAAAATGAAACTTGTTTATGAAAAACAAACATTACTGACATTTGAAGATCATTGCCACTCGATATGAAGAACCAAAAAATAACTATATAAACCCCCGTTTTTTTAGTCAAATCACCCTAAAAATTGTAGCTAAGAGTTGCAAATCCAGAAAGTGATTTAATTTAGACCATGCAAATTTGCATAGCCTAGTTCAGTTAAGCACAAGTAGAGGCATAAAGCCAAGAATACACTAAATAGAAAATATATACAGAATCTTTGGATAATTGTTAAAGGTGAAGTTTTTATTTTATTTTTGTACATACATCTGTCATTATTAAATAAAACTTTGTTCTTATTTACATAAGACATCAAATTGAGATTCTGGGAACCTCAAAATATATTTTTCCATATAGTAATCTAATTATTATATTGTAATAATAATAATAAAATATAAAATGTCATAACAAATATAACAGCAAAACGGAAATTAATATCAGTAAAACGAATAATATCGGGATCCGACAGTTATTATAGAAATATAAATAACGAATAACATAAAATTCAAGAAACGAGGGTCGATTTTGAAACTGCGAAAGAAATGACTTCAAAATGAAAAATACAGTGGTAAAATGAATAGCGTAAAAAAATCAAAATGGACATAAAAGGAACAAAAAATTCAAATGGGCAAACAAAACTCATTGGAAAGTACCCAAAGCTAAAGCTGAATATAGAATCGTTGAAACAGTTAGAGAAAAGAGTGTTAATATAGTAGTAATAAGATTTCAAAAAATAGAACGATAACAAGGTCAAGGTGTATAGTAGAATCATAGTTTTCATTGTAACATCACAGTAGCTACATCATCGAAGCATGGTGTCATTTAAACTGTGTGATGTTACTTGAATAATTATGCCTGGCGCGTCACGGTCCTACTTCAAAAAAAAACCATTTCTGGTAGTCAACTTAAAAGTTAACTACTCATGCATACATGCAATGGTATACGCACACTGGACATATTTCTATGCCATATGCTCTATGATTATTGTTATGTTTACTTGTAATAGAATTTTGTAGATCCTCCACTAGGTTGGATTACAGACCTCCACCTCGATATCCGGCATACAAAACTCTATTTATACATTAAAAAATTATATAAAATTATTCAAACGAAATTCACGGGTAAGATGCACCCCTAATATATTAATAACACATAAAAATATAAATAGATTCTGGAATTTTTCATCATATTCACTTGATTTTTCTAAAATATATTTAATTTACCGGAAGCGGCAATTTTTTGAAATTACTTCAAAAATAAAACATTAATTTATTTAAAACTTTTATTAAAAAATTACTTAAACTTAAATTTATTTACATTAAGTGGCAATTATTTAAAATTAATACTTCAAAAAAATGCTAATAACAAAATTAATTTAACATTTTACAAAGTTTATAAAATTATTTACAAATTTAATTTGTTTAAATATTTAATTTACAGTAAGTGGCATAGATATAAAATAACTTCAAAAACAAAAAATTTAATAATTTAAAACTTTTATTACAAAATTGGTTTAACTTATTTACAATTTATGATAATTTACAAAATTTATAAAACAATTAAATTTAAAAATATATACAAATTATAAGTGTTTTAATTATTAGTTTACCTTAAGTGGCAATAATTTAAAATTAATACTTCAAAAATTAAACTAATTAATAACAAAATTAATTTAACTTATTTACAAATTTATTTTGTTTAAATAATTAATTTACCTTAAGCGGCAATTTTTCAAATTATTAAAAAAATAAAACACTTGATAATTTATTTAAAACTTTCTATAACAAAATTTATTTAATTTATTTACAAAACTTATAAAATAGGTACAAATTACATTTTTTTTAATTAATAGTTTACATCAACTGGCAAATATTTAAAATTAATTACTATTTAATTAAAATTTAACTATAGATGATTAGCCTGTTAATTATTAATGATAAATATTGTTTTAAAATAATTTTTACTTAAAAACATTAAAGATTTAAAAACATTAAAAACTTAATTAACAATATAGAAAACTACCTTTTAAATATGATTCCAATAAATATTCCAATAAAAATAAATTTCTAAAAAATTTCCTAAATGAAAAATATTGAATGAAACAAAATAAAAGCACTTACTAAATTAAATTGAACATATTTTGAATTTATTCTAAAATAAAAAATAATTATTTTAAATAATAAAACAAAAATAATTACGTTATTATTTTAAATGAAAATAATTTTTATATTTAATTACTAAAACAAAATTGCGAATATTTGAATTTATTCTAAAATAAAAATTAATTAATTGGAATAATAAAACAAAAATACTTACTCTATAATTTTAAATAAAATGTAGTCTTAAATTTAATAAATTAAATAAAATGGTTAATATTTTAAATATTCTTAAAATAAAACCTAATTAATTGAAATAATAAAACAAAGACAATTTATTAATTTAATTTTATAATTTAACTAATAGAAATTCGACTTAAATTTTAATTTTATATTTTAACTTAATGTATATTAAGAATTTAAATTCATAATTTAATTTTCTAATTTGGGTTTCTAATTTAAATTTCAAAATTCAAATTTTACTTTAACTTTTACATTCTAATATAAATATACACATATAAAACAAATAAATAAAAAAGCTATGTGTATACAAATATTTATTAAATAAAACATCTGAAATCCTAACGAAATTCTAGCGCTGTTAACTTTCCAATTATGTCTCATAACATTATTCAAATCAACCTTATATCCTTGAATAGTTATACTAATAAACCAGCTTTCATTATCTTTGAATTGAATATCTTCAAAAGCATCGAAGAATCTTGTTTGATGGTTGTTGATAATGATGTTTTCACTGCAGGCTAATTTCATGTTGATTCTATTCAAAATCTTATTGATTGAAGTTGTATCTTCCTTAGTCATAGTTTCTAATAGATTTGAATATTTTCCTATTCTCAGCTTGACTGGATTGGGTAACAAGTGTTCAATTTCATTGACCAGGAAAAACATTTGATTATTGAAATATATATGAGGAGGCTTAACTTCAATATTTTTCATTTGTTTTTTCACTGATTTATCTTCACCTGGTATTTTAGCTTGTGAGCTGGTTTGTTTGAAAACAGATTGCATGTTTGAAATTATGAATATATATTTTATATTGTAATTTATACTAGTTAAAGAGCGTACGCAGCCAATCGTAATTAACCAAGGAGTAGAAAATGAGCAAATCATAATTATGCATTTACAATGCATCTGATCTCCAAATAATCAAGGGTTAATATAAAGTTCAAGAACTCTTCTTGTTCGATTATTGATTTTATTTCACTGATAATCTGATCGATAAAGTCATGATAATTGTCATTTTTTATCCCTAGTATAACTACTTTACCACTTGAAAATATATTGACACACATGGGATTATATTTTGTATACATTAAAGCCGGAAATATTTCAGGTTCATAAACACAATTGATTTTCTCGAATAATTTGAAAAAACTGACTGGAAAACTGATGTCTGCAGTTACTGTAATTGATAGGATTTCTAGGTTATGAACTTTGAATGATAAATTTTCCTACTTGAGAGGTTCCTTACAACCTATTATCCGTCACTTACCCGACTTGAAAAATATTATCGGATATTTGCCGCTTTGATCCACAATTTGTTGAAGTTTGCCAGATGGAAAACTCATATGAGCCACTAAACATCTTCTTTTAAAATTTATATTGTTGATCATTTATGATGTAATAATATTTAAATAGTTTTAAATGAAGGAAAACAGTTAATTAAAACAAATGTAAACAATAATTGTAATTTAGTAATTAATTGCAATATTTAAGTACTTTGCGGTCATTAGGTGTAATATTTGTTAGCTTTGTTATAATTTGATGAAAAATTTCTTTATTGCAATTCGACAAAAATTTTCATACCTTTGATATCATTTACTACTTGTGTGGGGTTCATGGTTTGCGTTTCCTTGACCCCAATATAATTATTCTCGCCCCCAATGGTTACCCGTCGCTAGGCAACGTTGGAAATGCAACCATTGGTTTTGAAGTCGCCAAAGGTGAGCGCTACGAAAGAACTACTCTGACCCGACTTCAAGGTGGGTTCAACGCACTACCGATAGAAGGCCTGTGTGCGCTTTTGTTCATTCTGGTCCCATCCTCGTGCGTTTGACATTTCATCGCTCTGCGGTCTAAATCTTTCACCCTTTACCATTTAAATTATCTTGTCTTGACGTTAAAACTTATTTGGAAAAACAATACGACAAAAACATTTATTAAACAAATCATCGTAACACATTTTATTCTGCGGGTTGAGCGGCCCGACGCTTGGCGCGCTTGTTCCTTCCCGGTCGATGTCTGGGTGTTTTATTAGCAGGTCTCGTGGCTGTTGCTATATCTTTGTAAGCCAGCTGGGCCGGTGCAAAGACCAATGGGTAGGTTACCGCGTTACCCTCCTGACACGCCGATAACGCTACCTCTATCCCACAGATCTGAGTTTTCAGGTTCTGATTCATTTGCTTCTCCTCAGCCCAACCTCGTTGGACGGCTGTCATCTTTCGGTATAGGGCCTTCACCCTCTTCGGCTCTACCAAGCTGGATTTTACCTGTTGGATTTCTCCCGTTAACTGCCTGATTTGTTGGTGCCGTTCTCCGTTCAATCTTTCAAAGTTCGGTATGGCTCCATATCTTCAAGAAAAGAATCGTCATTGAATTATATTTTTCTCCACCAAGATCACTTATCTTAATTACATTTCTAACTAAAAAACCTTATCTTAAATACCTTATAATTCTATATTATTAATTATTGTAAGTAAGAAACGAAAACAAAAATGAAGCCCAAGCTTTATTTGTATTGCACAATAACCTCACTCATGTCTCGAACGGCCTTGATTTCTACTTCGCCTGGGAAACTCACAGGCATATGGATGCTCATGATTGCTGTTGGGACGTCTTTCTCCGTCCCGCATCTCTCTTGACAGGATTTTTCGTGGAACCACCACGTTAATTGCTGCAGACTCTTCATCTAGGATCGGATCGTCAAGGTTGTAGGACGTGTTGTACGGAGGGGCGTACCCATCCATACTTGGAATTCTTCCCATGGCGATAGCTCTATTGATTTCGGCTAAATGTCGCCTAGCTCTCTCCTCGATACGGGCTAGGAAAAATTCAACTTTCCCTCAGATTTCCGGTGCTGGATTGTGGTCGGGCTTTCTTTTAATGGCGATAAAAGGAAGGTCGACTTCCCCGAAATTTCTTTGGTTCCTTGCGCGGTACTCTGTTACCGGTGAGATTGAAAACCCCGCGTCCCACATTGCTTGCCGGCACCTGTTAGCACAGTGTGTTGGGAATCGCACGGCGACACGGGACGCGTCGATCCACGAGTTATCTGGAATTTTATAATTAACACACCGTGATTATTCTTTATGCAAATTGTCTAATTAGATGTGACGTCGCTCGGGTGATTTTATTTATTAGTACATAGTGGCATAAGGAACAGCGAGTCAGCGATTGCGAAGTGCGTAGGGTTTACTGGACGGACGTTATCATGGGTGTCATTGGCTCGTCCTAGTTGCGGCGAATTGGTTTACTTCTATAACGAGGGCTTACTTCCTATTCTGGAGAAATCCAACCTATCTCGAACCATTATTTCTATCCTCCTGGTCGGTTTCATTCATCTTTATTTGCCGTTTTGAGTTTGAATTCACTCCTTAATTGAGATTCTGGTAGCCGAAAAGTCGTAATTTTGTGATGAGAATTTCCATTCATGTTGGGTTCATTTTTCAGTAATTTGATGTCACAACTTTATCATCTTTATTTCATTGTTACAATTTGGTTGACTATTTGAATCCTTGGAGTTACTTAATTTAGTTTCGTTGTGGCGTGATGAGGTTGTTGCTAGAAGCGTTGACCTTGGACTAGTATACAACCTTTATCTCGAATTTTTAAGTTGGAACCTTTCAGGTCGTTTTGGTCACACTAGTTGCCAGCGTTGGGTATTAGTCATAGACGAGGTGAATTGTTATAATATTGGCTACCATAATTGGGTTCGTGATCTCGTAGATTTCATCCATTTTAGACGACATGGAAAGAAAAAAAAATTTATAGAATTTCATAGAAAGCATTATTTATAACATATTCGGTGGCTTCCCGAAACTTTTAGTCTGCCTCACTGGAGATTTGTCCGTGGTTGGTAAATGTGCGAATTCGTTTTTATCTGTGTCGTCTCAAGGTTCGATCCTCATAAAAATTATGTGATGAAAACTTTTCTACATTGTGTTGGGCTTAGAGCCAAAACTTAAAACAAAAAAAAATTAGTATAAACAAATCATAAACCAAAAAGAAAAAAATAAAAGGTTAATGAAATATTGTCGTTACACATACCCATACACCGCAAGAAGATATCAAAAATAAAATAAAACATTAATTAAAACAAATTAAAAATATAGCAAAATTAAATAAAAACAAATAATTAATTAAAATCCTTGAAAGAGCATACAGCTGCAGACAGAAACATATGAAAAATAAAATAAACTGCCAAAACCTTGCAAAATAAGGTTTAGAAAAAACACAGGCAGAAGAGGCGACCAGGCAATAAAATATTAGGGTTTAAAAATAATATCGTAAAAAATAATAATAAACACGAAACCTAATAACAAAATATTAATATATCAAAAGAAATAAAGAAAATTGAATAAAAAATTATAAAAAGTAATTTAAAATAATTAAAACAATTTAAAATCCCTAAAAATGACGAAAAATCGCCTATTGGTCGCACACAAGCACGAAAATAGTATATAAGTAGCGATCAATTTCATTAACTTAACTTTAACTTTATCTATAACGTTAACTTTATCTAAAAACTTTTACTGTACAACTTTACGACTCGTATTTTTGACAACTTAAATTTCTAATATTGGATCGAAGAATATTTACTGAGTAAGGAATTTTGTTGTTTTTAATTTTTCTGGTTTTATATGTTAATGTAAATCATAATGTTCGTAACAATCATAATACTTCATGGTCTAATATTTAATCATTATATATATATATATATTATTTATACCAAGGTGACCCACAAGAACCTTATTTATAATATGTATAGCAATAGCTCACATGAGGTTGTATGGACGCGACGTGGAGAAAATTTTCGAGCATAAGTCCACTCACATTTGAAAAATTTGTTCTGCTTCAAACTGGTTCCTAGTTGAGATTAATCAAAATTGATTAAGACTGGTTAAAACGGGTTAAAAAATCTGTGAAAATGAATCGGTATATATACCTATTGTATTACCCTAACCTTGCGTGTTAAATTTGATGTAGTAAAACAAAATTTGACCTTGTAATTTTCTGGTATATTCTAATCTTAATTTTATTATTTTAGTGATTTAATTTGACAATTTTATTTTTAACTTTTTAATTGAATTGTTTCCAATTCAAATTATTTAATTTTTGTTCCATTTTCATGACCTTTCGCTTTTTTTGGTAAATTGTCAAATTTCGGTCAAATTTTCATGTTATTTTTATGTTTATTTCGTGCGGATCTTGTTGCACTTTGTTATTATTTTAATTTACTTTTATGTTTTTTTAATTTTCAATTTAATTATTTTTCTCTCGTATTTTGATGTTCTATGGGTCTGATTTTAAATCTACGTGTTGTGTTTGCGTGCGTGTTACCGATTTATTTAAACAAAATCGTGTCTTGGCCCAACACTTGTTTACCTGAAAAGTCAATTATCTTTTGCAAGTCTATGTAAATTTTTTGTTAGTCTGTTACAATATTTAATTATACTGATGCAAATCACTGAAATATCTTATTACTTTGTTACAACTTGATTAAATATTTTATCAATATGGTGCAATTCAGTAAAATGAATTCTAACTTTGATATAATTTGATTAAATAATTTATTAATTTGCTGTAATATTTAAGTCCCTTGCTGCAATTCGTTGTCATATTTTATAAATTGTTATAAATTGAGGAAAGGTCTATTAACTTTATTGCAATTTGACATAACTCTGATATAATTTAATGTTTTTGTACCTGACAAGTTAATTATCTTTTAAAAGTTCATGTAATATTTTTGTTAGTTTGTTAAAATATTTAATTATTTTTGATGCAAATCAATGTAATATTTTATTACAATTTGATGAAATAATTTATCATTTCAATGCAATTTACAGCAATATTCTTAACTTTGTTATAACTTATTGTAATAATTTATTAATATTGTTTTGATTCGCTTAATATTCATAAGTTTGATATAATTTGCTGCAATATTTTATTACAATTCGATGAAATACTTTATCATTGACAGAATTAATTGAAATATATTTTATCTTGGATGCAATTTGATTAAATAAATTACCATTTCAATACAATTGACTGCAATATTTTCTTATTTTGTCACAACTTGATGAAATTATTTATCATTGTAGTGAAATTTATTGAAATATATTATAACTTGAATAGAATTTGATTAAGTAATTTATTAATTTGATGTAATATTTAAATATTTTGCTGCAATTTGATGTCATATTTGTCATGGTTTTGAGCCATAATCGGCGTTTTTGATCAAAATTAACCAAAATATAATGTTGTTTTACTATAATCAGACCATTTAAACAAGAATTTCAACAAAAAATGTCGATCACTTCATTAAAACAAAATTCAAAGTAACTTAATTAAAACAAAAATTCAAAATGGCGACTTCATTTAAACAAAATTATCATTGACGTCATTTGATCTTGGGTCATGTGACATATGATATTCTATGACCTTGACTCCGCGTGAGCTATGGTGTAATATGACCTTGAACCCGCGTGACCTATGGCGTAACATGACCTTGACCCACAATACATATGATATAGTATCATAACGTGTTTTCGTAATCGCGCGCGCCACGTAAAACACGTTGATTGCATAACCATTACATAATTACGTGTTTTGTATGCAACCCGATGATGTATGCCACCCTGGGATTTTGTAACACACAAATCCCTCATCTTGGTTCTAACCGGACATTATATACTACTCCTACATATTTCGCCGAAGACTCTTTAACAAATTAATTTTCCTGTATCAACTGAAGTCAATGACTCTTACTGTGTTAGATATATATATATATATATATATATATATATATATTACTCGCCATATACATTGCTCACTAATGTGTATATCAGGGGTGCCCAAAGTTGTGTGTCTCTTGAGCAGCATTCATACAACATCAATTTATGAAGAGCCCATTGATTTTTCTTTATCAAAACAGTGTGCTTACAGTGTGGATTATGGTGTAATTTAAGTATATTGATAAAATAAAGTCAAATAATGGTTCACAATATTTGTTTAGGTGAAAAATATTATTTATTGAATTAACAAATCACAGAATAAATCAATCAAAAACTTAACAGGGACAGATAGTTCTTTTTGTTTGTAAAAATGAAACTGCTCTTAATCTGCTCTTAAGTGTTCAGTGAATTGGGACACTTAACCTTGCTCACTAATTTTCAGAAGTTAAGTTAATAATCTCTTGATGCTATTTGAAGCAGTTCTAACAAATGTTCATCTGTTAGAATTGCTCAATTTTTTGATTTAACAAATTTCATAGTGGAGAGCATTTAAACTTTAAATGTTTAAATTACTTGTTTTTTAATCATGCTGTAAAATTTCTTGATTTGAAAAAACAAATTAAAAAATTTATTTCTTTGTTTCACAAAAAGTTAAAATTATGTTTCAAAAAATAAAAAAACTTATTAATCAAATTTTCAAAGAGCCGCATAATTTTGGTCAAAGAGCTATATGCGACTCGCGAGTCGCAATTAGCCCACGTCTGGTATATATTATGTATATATTACTGATTTCATTTTAAAATATTCGAAAGGTTTGTTTACAAAATCCTTATGTTTCGATTTTGTATTTTGTTTTGGTGATTAATTTGATTCGTTTGACAAATGGCAGTGACAAATAACACAAAGGGGGTGATCCACATTATTAATAAATATAAATGTAAATCCCAATGATAAGTATTCGGCAGAATATGTGTTCTTATTTTGTGTATCAGTGTTTACTTCACTGTGGAACATTAGATATCATGATCATTAGAATCGAAATCGTCACGTCGGTCATTTTTGCGTTTTGGTAACTTACTGAATTTCAACCATTCATCCATAATTACTGGGGAAACATAAAATATTTATAATTTTAAATAGAAAATCAACGATTTGCTATTTTGTTCAATAAATTTTATTAAATTAAAGGCAAGAGTTATCGCTGGTCAATATAGTGGGTTACGATAAGGAAAATAGTAACAATCTCCCTCCCAAGGTCTGTAATAGTTAACTATGAAAGTTAAGAAAATTTAATAAGAATGTTAAAAGATGTATTGATGATGTTTTGGTCAATAAATTCAATTTTTTGATTGTGCACAATAGAGTATATGTAGTTTAGAGAAAAAAATTTCTCATTTAAAATAGGTTTGTCATTATTCGAAAAATTGGAGTATGTGAAAACTTTTGGTTCATTTTCTAGTCGGGGCACTTTAGAAATATGTCAAGCAAGAGATATTTCCTCCAGCACAAAAGAAAAAGCTGACAAACCTCTAAGTGGTAATCAATTGCAGTGTCCACTTCCTCTACGTGAGCATTTGGGTTTACGAAACGACTCTTCTCCTTCCAAGGTGGTATCCACAGACTAAGGACTCATGCTTCGAAAAAATCCCCTTGGAAACAGTGGAATTTCAGCATTGTCGGTTAACCAACCATTGCCACAAGTACCAGTGGAAAGAAAGCGATCAATGTGACATGTAGCTCTTCAAGCTTTGACCATTCTAACAAACGTCAGAGCTGATCAAAGTGGGAGAGACGTAATTTCTGAGGAAGAAGCAATAGTGAAAATAGTTCTGAAAATAGTACCTCATAATCATCATCATCACCATCATCTGATAGTCAAGAATATGGTCAAGAAGACATCCACACCCAATCAGGTAGAGATGGATGGAGTCGTTACTGGTCGTACATCAGCTCACAGTGTATTCCGTAACAAGCCTGAATTGACTGCATGTAGTTGCAGTGTTAGCACAGAACTGGAAGCTTGGAGATTGATAATTGATGATGGTTTCATCCGTCATATTTGATAGTGTACTGAAAAATAAGAGAGTCAGTCCCATTCAAATTGGTCGGTAAATAACAGTGAAATGGATAAGTCTATTGGAATGACATATTTACAAAGAGTTATGAACCAGACCAAATTCCCGCTGAACCTTTTGTGGTCAAAAGATATGGGTATTTTCGCATTTCGTCACACCATGACACTAATCGATTCAGAGAATTGCAGAGATTTCTGTTATTCCACTAGATCAGAGCATCTGCATTCTGACAAGTTCTGTTTGGCGTCATTGAAGATTGGTGGAAGCCGCCAAAAAAGCTATAAACCCGAGGATAGTCAGACAATTGATGAACTAGTTATTTCCGACAAAAGCCAGATGTCGCTTTACCAATTACATGACAACAAAACCTGACAAGTATGGCATTAGGTTTTGGGTTTTGGTCGAGCTCAACAGCAAGTATTGCGTCAAAATATTGCCATATTTAGGGGGAAATGAAACCCACCAGGAAAGTTTGGGAACACATGTGGTCATGAAGTTGATGGAGCGATACCTTGGATTGGATTAGAATGTTACAACAGATAGTTATTTCACCAACAATGAACTAGTACAGAAACTCCATGCAAGACACACAATCCTTGTTGGGACTGCTACCCATACCAAAGCTGGAGCTACATGAATCCGCTTTTTTGATAATGGTCCACCGAATCTCATTATTTATCGGTGCAAGCCGACCAAACGTGATAATTTTATCGATGATGCACAAAGTATCCCATTGCAGTGACAATGACATGCACAAGATGTGCCTCTGGCTGTGTTAGTAGGTAGATGTGAGCCCTTTAGGCCAATACCACCCAAATGGGGGGTACTGGCCTAGAATGTACATATATATATATATATATATATATATATATATATATACATAACGGTGTTCACTCATGTGTGACGGACGTATTTAGTGAAGCGTGACGGTGTTCACTTATGCGTGATGTTATTTATTTTTATTTTTTTTAAATATTATCATAGACATTTCTAAAGTTCAAATCATATCTAACTTTAAATTAAAAATTTTGTTGTGTACTGGCTCATTTTTTTTTATTTAACTTTATTAATAATTTGTATTCAAAAAATTATTTATATATTCAAAAAAAAATTATTCAAAAATAAAATAACCAAACAACACAATCAAAACATAAAAAGTTGAATTTAAACTACATTTGAAACATTCAAATATAAACGTTTTATTTGAATTTATTTTTCAAAATAATTTGAAAATGTCTGAAACGAAATTGTTTTTTAATAATAAATTAATTTTAGAGTTTTATTTAGAGATATTAATTAATACTATTGAGGATCCTCATACCGCATTAGATTATGTAAGATTTTTAACATTTAAACTTTCTTACTGATAAGTATTTTTCTATATAAATACTCTTTCATTTTTAAAGAAAATTATTGTAATATGAAAAGAATTTCAGAAAAAATTTATTCGAAGAAAAACAAGATTCAAAAATATGATAAAGAATTGGAACCGAAATCTATAAAAATCAATAATATAAATTTCAATAAAAATAAACCAATCATATTTTGGAATTATCAAATGATATTTTTAGAAAGACCAATATCATACAGCTTTAAATGTAATTTTAATTTTGAATTTATTATTAATCTTTTTTAGGAACCTGTATTTTTAAAACAAAGCAAATATAATGTACTTAATTCCAATTTTCAACAAGATGATTATAAACATTTAAATATTATTTTCCAAGAGATGGAGAAAGATATCCAATTTAGTTCAGAACAAACCTATATTAATTGAAAATATATTCACACACATTGGATTATTTTTCAAATATCTTAATGTGAAAAGATTTCTGGTTAAAACAAAAAGTTTTTATCTATGGTTTTTGCTAATTTATATAAATTTATCTGTTTTTTCATATCAATTGTAACTGTAGTTGATTGAATTTGAATTTCATTGATTTGATATTGTAAATCTTCTATATCAATAGATTTCTTATATCCCATAATATGACATTTCCCAGATTTAAAAAATTTAATTGTATATTTAGCACTTTTATCAATAAATTGTTGTGGTTTCCTTTGAAATTTCATATTGCCTACAGTTTCTAAAGAAACTTTTCCTTTATAATTTATATTTGTCAACATATTATTAAACTCTAAATAATACATATAAACAAACGTATATAAATTCATAAAACTTATTTTATAAAATGGAATTAAGAAATGATGCTGTATATCAAGTTGTAGGACCTAGTGGAAGTGGAAAAAGTAGGTTTGTATGTAAATTACTTAAGTTTAATTTATTTAAATCAAAATTTTTAAAAAATATATTGGCATCAAGGAGTAAATGAATAACATGAACTAACACGATCATATTTTTGTAAAATTAAAAATGTAAAAATAGTTAAAGGATTTGATAAAAATTGGGTAACAAGATTACAAAAAAGAGATGTTGTTATTATTCCCACTTCACTCGTAAAACTCCAACTGATACCCCTGAAACAATCACCATCATCAAATGTGCACCTGAATGGGAAAAAACCCAAGATGTCCTCCAAAAGCATCTTCAAATTAAAGATTCGGTCGCTGGAGAGGATGGTATACCCCTACGACAATGGAAAGAATGGATGAAATTTGAAGCCCTAACTCCAATTTTCAACCGAATAATAGAAACTCGGGAAATTCCAAAAGTATGAAAAAAATATACGACTAAGTTGATCATAAAACCTGATAAAGGGGATCAATGCCAAAATCCTTCTAGTTGGAGACCAATCGCTATAATGCCCATCAGCTACATGATATTCAAGAAAGCACTTAATAAACGAGTACTGGAATGGGCGCATCCTAACCACCTAATTTCTCAATGGCAAAAAGTGGTTAACAAATCCAATGGGTGTAATGAGCATAATTACATCAGCTCAACATTTGTTAAAAATTAAAACACAGTCTTGTCCGACAAATTGATGCTAAGATTTTGTTTGATCAAAATTATTGATTAGTAATAATCCAGCAGAAATAGGTAAATGTTTTTAATAATAAATATCATCCAATGATAAAATCGATTCAAAATCAGCGTATATAACATATGGAAGTGTTAGAGTCTTTGACCATTTTAGGCATTGGTTTTTCTTACACAAAATTTCATGTCTATGAAAAGCTTTTCTTTTCCAGAATCCATTCAAACAATTTTCACACCAAATGGATTGAATTCTAACATTACAATGAAAGTTTTTATAATTATATATTAATATATTATATAGTATACATTGCAAATCATTTAATTTATTAGAAAAGAATATTCAAACAATTTGTATAAATATTTTTTAAATAAAATAATGCTTTTTTGGTGTTGACATTATTCCAGAAAAACAATTTGATATTTTGAATTTTGCGCAATTTGAAACTGTTAAAATCATTGACTTGAACTTTAACTTTCGAGAAAATTAATCTAAAAAATTCTTATAGATTAAATTGAGCGTTAGTTCACAGAAAACATTTGTCAGACATGAGTGAACATCGTCACGTTTCACTGAACACGCCCGTCACGCATGAGTGAACACCGTCATGTATATATATATATATATATATATATTCTAGGCCAGTACTGGCCTAAAGTGCTCACATCTAACTACTTGTGCTCTACAACATATTGGATTTGGCAGCCATCCACTCATTGATTATATTCTGTAAGGCCACTGGTAAAAATATTTAGAGGCGTACATTCATTATGTCTCTATTACAGCAGTTGATAAACGCTTCTTAAACTACTTCAATGGCTATCTCTAACTTGGCTATCCCGGAAAAATTGAGTACGCAAATCAATTGCAGAGTCAAATTGAATTGTAATCATAGCGGTACAACGACTGCTTGCACTGTTTGTAAGCTTCAAGTATGTGGACAATGTATGGCGAACATTTGTCTCAAATGCGCTCATTTTGGATGTTATTATTAAAGTTATACAAAATATGTTGCTGTTTTGGATTTGTGTGAGACGCTCTTGTTTATTCTATGTATATTTGAGTGCTGCATTCAAATGAAAACTTTCAGGCTTTCATGGGATGGGGTTATTATAGTTGTAGTAAAAAATAAAACTGACTTGAATCCATTTAGTGGTGTCTGAGTAATCTAGTAAAAAAATTAAAAAGCGTCAATTGACGCCGTTGGCCGTTCGAGTGTTAACTCATACTTTCTTAAATATTCTCAAAAATATTAAAAAATAATTATTGTATAAATTGTTAGAAAACACCAACATATTTTTGTGTTTCAATCACGGATGGAAACCAGTTTTGAAAACCAATTTCTGAAACCGGTTAACCGTTATTTTTCTAAATATTTTGCCAACCATTTTAATAGATTTTACCATTAAATAATGCAAAACTAATTACGACGATTTTGAAACCATTGAAATCTATATTTGGCCTTTCGAATAATACACATTCGTACAGATATATTTGCTTAATATCCACGCATAGATAACTGAAAAAATCATTTTTTGTGAATATAAGTTTCAGTGATTAACACATCTCAAGCTATAGGGTTTGATAGATATGTCGACATTTAAACTCAACACACTATCGAAATAATGAAGAATTGGAAACTTGCCACCTATACTTCAATTGTCAATCGAGGCCAGCCAAGAGGAGGATGTAATTGTTCCATTGTTGCAAACTCTGACTTGAGAGTGCCCAGAACCTATTTTGAATCAAGACAAGAGGATCAAATCTTAAAACTCAAGGAAACAAGATTAGCATGATTAAAAGAATGGTTATTGGGTTTATTAACAAATTAAGTCTCTAAATAAATAATATTGGTAGGAAAGGTTTTATTTTACTCCTGATTGAATTATTAATTGATTGAATACTAATGTTACTATTTTATCTTCGCATACCCAAATTAGATCTGCAAGACTACCATATACTATAAACAATGAAAAATCTAAACATGAATAAAAAATCGTTCTCGTTTATATTAAATTAGAACTTTCTTGTTGTGATTGTGGTAGTATGTCAACTGAGCTGTTTGTATAGCTTATTCGAGTTAGTCACAGTGCAATCTGTGACCTGAGTGAGTTGTAACTTGCCATTATAATAGTTAGAACTGATCGTGTTTGATAAAATAATTATGGTTGCTGCTTGTTAGATCGAGTCAATAATATATTGTATTTATTTCTATCAGATAATTTATTCATCGTGGCTGGAAGGATTATAGAAAATAAAAACTTGAAAAGGACAGAAAGTTCAAGAGTTAATGGGAAGATTTGTACTTTTCATTCATATAAAGGACAACGCTGTCGGTTTTATTTGTATGATTCCATTCCAATTGAAAATTCATACAACTTGAAAAGACATTATGAATAAAATCAAGGTGAAATTGATATTCTAATGAAGTCGCAAATTTAAAAAAAAGAAAACGATTCCAGATATTATATATGCCAAAGTATAAAATGTTTAAAATATTCTCAACTCCATTTAACTTAGAGGTAGAATTAGCGTCTCCAAATTTCTAAATGTAACTAACTGAATTGCAATCAAGTATACAGTTAAAGAGCATGTTTGAAGGGAAGAATGGGCATTACAACCAAAATATAACCACAAATATATGTAATAATTACAAAATATATTTTTAGAAATTGTTAAGAATTCATTTTTATGGTTAAACTAACTATAAATTAAGCCAAGCCTCGTGTGTATTTCACGAGACCCGAGTGTGTATATATATATATATATATTAATCAAAATGTATAGAATGTGTCCGCCGCCTACTTATTTATTTATTCAATCTATATGATCTAATTATTTAATAGTATCTTAGTATTACAAATTTTATTAAAATATATAAAATTTTAGTGGCCTACATAAAACTTCCGTGACTTATATACAAAATTTTACGAAAAACATCAACATTTCGGTAAAAACCTAAAAAATTACATAAAAACATGAAAAAATTACGACATACATAAAAATACTAGGAAAATTTTAGCTTAATATTTTTCCTTGAGCAAGGAAGCGTTTGAGACATAACTATCAACTTATATTCATGATATTGTTCATAATATTAAATCCGATCATGACATCAAACCATTCTAACAAAGATATTTTTTACATAAATGGCGTAATATTAAAAAATTATTCGTAATTCAGTATCAATAAATATGTCCAAAATGAACAAAAATACATGTAACGATTGTATGTCAATATATTGTCTTATAAAAGCAAATTTTTAATATTGATCATAGATCAATAAAAAATGTGATTAAAAATATCACACGTGGTCTGGTATCTCTGTTTGATATAGGTGTGTAATTCTATCAAATTACTCTGTTGCGCTGTATTCGTACAAGTGCTTAAATTTAATGATTCCATATGTGATAATAATTGAATAATAATCTAGTTACTAAATTAAACAAACTCATTATTTCTTGTCGTGTTGTGGCAGTGAGGTTTTCCCAAACTTTCAAGTTTATCACTGCACCATTCATCAGCAAGCTTGTAAATTTTATTGAAAAATTTATTCTAGCTAATCCTTTGAATCAAAGGCAGTTCAAGATACTATTAGAATAGTATAACAGCAATTATAACGATTTGGTTCTACATACTGATATGCGTTGGCTGAGCAGAGTCCTGTCAAGATTTTAAGACTTATTGCAAGTCAAAATTTTCCCTAGTGGGAAACACAAGGAAAAGTTATTAATGCATTTTGAGAATTCAGTGTTTATTTCAAGACTAGCATTCTTGATTGACATCACAGATCACCTTAACAACCTGAATTTGAAATTGCAAGGGAGATATCAAATTTTGCCTTCTCCGACAAAGGAAATTAGTATGTTTGAATGAAAGTTTGACTTATTTATGAGTCAATTGCCGCTATCAAATTATACACATTTTCCAGCTCTTTCCAAGGTAGCACAAGAATATCAAGATGCAATTAAAAGTAAGCAGTACGACCAATCACTGTAAATAGTGAAATTAGATTTTTCCACTCGTTTCGAGGACATTCGCAATTTGAATCTGTTGCTTTTTATTGATAATCTATTCACGTGTAACATATAAGTTTTATCAACAAAGATGCAGTTATTAGGTAAAGAGGAGGGTGAAGTTAAGCTGGAAATTATTGAATTGAATCATAGTGTCGCTCTTCAGGATAAACACATGGAAACGACCCCAACTGAGTTTTGAATGTATTTTCCTTCAGATCAGTTTCCAAACATATATGACTGTTGTAGGAAAGTATTGACCATGTTTGGAAGATCCTATGCACGTGAAGCTGGATTTTCGGCAATGACCAGCAACAAAAAAAGAGAAACTCGTTGACTAACGTACATTTAAAAAAATTATAAATTTAAGTCAAATTTCTGGTTTTTATTTAAAATTTAATAAAGTTAGTTATATAGCAGGATTTTAGATTAAATCTTTTACCATACTTCAACCTCTCTAAAATGCATTGATCAATGATGACACTTCTACAGATCTTTATTATACCACAAAATAATTCTGTATATAAGTAAAGTAATTATTTATATTATTACAAGAGGACAAAAATGGACTTCTATTTGTTGCCAAATGTTCCAAACTACATTAGGGAGGTTAATAAGCGCTAGTTGCTACGCGTATCATATGGAAGAAAGTTTGTAGTGTAAATCCTTCGCCCATATGCAGCCCTTGGCATCTTGAAAATTATTTGAGTGGCCCATTGTGTCAAAAAGGTTGGACAGAACTAACCTACAAGAATATCTACTAAGCTTCTTTTATATTTTCAAAAAGTAACCAAAAAATGACATATATATTTAATAAGGTAAAAATCAAAAATTAAGAAACACTCATTTTCGTAAAATTTTGTAAAAATTTGTGACTATGCGGAAGATCATCTGTAGATGATACTTTATTACGTCTATGGGGAAAATAATAGGTGTATTTCACTTACTAAATCTAAAAAATGTCTCTAAAAGGGTGCAAAATGTGCGTGGAAAACCAATTAGTAATAAAAAGTAATAGTAATCTATACGGAAATCTAAAAAATTGTTTCATTGTATTGCACATATCTAATTGTTTCGAAACACTGTTAAAAATACTAATATTATTTTAAAAAATGTTATTCAATTAAAGAATTTTACTATGTTAATTTATCTATAAAATAATTTTCAAAATTTGTTGCATCCGATCAATAACAGATTTGTAAATTTATTTTACACCAAGTTTTGAAAAATTATTTATTTAAAATATTAGAGATCATTAAATTTTCTTTATTTTGGAAAACTTTAAAACAGATAAAGCATTAATAATAGTTTTGAAGATTGTAATTCTCCATTTCAAATTTGGAAAGTATTATAGTAAGGCACAATTATAAATAGAATACTAATTTTTTACCTCGTTTACCTCAGAAGACCTTATGTTCGATGAACAGTATCCGTTATTGTTATTATTATATTAATTTAATTGGGTGACATATGTTGGTGTTTATTAACCTGTAAGATAAAATTAAGGACTGAAGAAATTCAACAAAATTTGCAAATCTTTAATCTATAATTTCTTCGCTTGTCGATTTTTGCGTTAAAGAAAATTGGAAAACTGGTTTATTGGCTAAGTTAGTAATGTCATTAAATCTCAGGTAAATCACAATAATTATAGGAATTTATATATTCCAGTCTCAAATTTTGTGATGTTTACAAAGTCAAAAAACCAAAAAAGGAAATAGCTGTTATCTACTAAAAGATGAAGACTTATTTGAAGTTTTTACTACTTAATTTCAGTATAAATATGAAAATTTTAAAAACATCTAATAGTACTATTAGACGCAATTAAGTTTAAATCTTCCAACATTTAACTTATTAAATTACAATTTTAAATACTCTAGTTAATTTAGAATATTAAAACAGATGAAGCGTGGTAATTAACAATATTGATGTCACTAATGGTCATAACTCTAATTTTTTAATCTAAGATACATAAATATAATTTAATATATCATATAAAATAAAATAGACTTCAATAAACATATTTAAATCCTGCAAGTGGAGTACATGCGCAGTATGTTAAATATTTCAACAACTCTATAAAACGCGAGATTAAGAAGAGAATCGGAATCACAACCATCGGAAAACATGACTTTTTGAAAGAATAAGTATAGTGATGGAACAATGATACTTGGGAAGTGTTATGAAATCTATTAGAAATATAAGTTTATTAAAAATAATATGATTGTTTGTATTTGTTCTTTTAATTGATTTTCAATGTTTTTTTATTTTTAATTAACAATTGGCATTTTTTACCAAATCCGTTAATTAATAAATAACTATTTCATAATAAAATTTAATTTTAACATGAAACATTTACGATGAATGTTTAATTGTTGAGAATTTAGTCAGTTTGTTCCTTTGGTCTCCATGTAATATAGTAACTTGGAGAATGGATTTTTTCTCAAAGTAACAATAATAATTAAAGAATGAAAAAAACGATAAATTAATTAATTTTATCAAACAAAAATTAATGGATTAAAATATGTATTTCTTTAAGTCTCACTTTTTTAATTGGTATTTTGGAAGTCATTAAATATATGATTAGTAGTGATATTGTGGATAAAAATGTAATTATTAAAGTTCGAAAAATTTGTTACAAAATCCGTTTAATAAATAACTATTATATAATAAAATTGAATTTTGGCATGAAACATTAACGATGAATGGTTAATCATATTCAAGAGTTGTTGGTACACTTTGAAAATAAAAGTGAAAATATTTAAATAAAATTTAATATTTGTAAATTTTAATAACGCATTTGTTATTTAATTAAAATTTAATTTAATTAAAAATTAAATGTTGCAGGCACTACAATTTAGTATTAAATAATTATCTGTTATTTCAATATTACTAATAAACTTTGATTATCGTGTTATTTTAAATGGATGAAGTTAAACCTATAACTGGCGGCTACACTAAAATATTATTATCGTTACAAGACAACTAGGAAATAAATGGATAGTAGAATCATTACCGAAAAAGCACAACACTTATACAATTTCAATATACAATTGAATTGGATCAAGGTATAGAAGAATTAATTATTTGTGTATTCATTTAGTTGCTATCTGATGAAACTGGAGTTGTTGTAAAGATTTCAAAAAATAAACTAATACAAAAGAGGAAGTAAAATCATTGTTTTGGGATACGTTTACCATAAAGAAATCAATTATCAATATAATTTTGGAACTGGTCAAAATTAATCAAAACGATAATGAAAGATTTACTAGTGTCAAAATACCACAATGTGGATATGAAAAATTTGGAGACAAATAGTACAGAACCAAATGTGTCAAATAAAAATTATTCGTAAATTTTTACATTACTCAGTTGATCGGATAATTTCGTAGAGTAGTTTACATATATTTTTTTTAAATGCAAAAACCAGAAAAATTAATATTTGTTATTGTAACACTAAATAAACGTTTATTTTTGTTTATAATTATATAATTAATATCATAATTGTTTTCCATAGAACAAAGCATAATATTAAAATCGTTGTTAAGCTCATATTTTAGAGTAGAAGAATTTAAATAAAATAAAAAAATTTGCATTCTATCTGTTTAAAATTTGATGTAAATGTTGTCAATATTTTGAAAATAATAGTTAGTTTTATTTATCATGTATTTTTCTTAACTGGGCAATTTAAATTGTTAGGAATATTTTTGGTTTAAAAGAAATTGTATTAAGTTCGGTGATATTATTTTACACTTTTACAAGCCTTCAACACATCACTGTAGGTATAATTATTATAACTATTATAAAATAATTAATTTTTTTAAATTTATTCAAAATTCATCACCAAGAAATTTTAGGGTTAAGCCTGGCCTCGCTTGGTGCGTGCCTGAGTTACTTGTATATAAATAATAATTACAAATTAATTTCCAAAAATAGAAAATGTGAAACTAGGTCTAAATTAAGTACTGTAATAATAAAAATAAGATATAACAATAAATAGCTAAAAATAGTAATAATCAATTAATTAAATGAGGTTCAAATTACTGCAAACTGAATAGTGCTGATTTGAACATAGTTCGAACATTGTTGGTTTAAACAAATATAACATAATTGGTATAGAGATGTATAGATAAAGTATGATAATTTGTCATGGAGTAAGTTTTTCATGTATTATTAAAATTATTGATGTAGTTCCGTTCAGGTTTATTGAATTGGAAAACAAATACTGTGACATGAATTTTTAGGTGTTTTTCATCTTGATAAAATTCCATATTTACGTAATAATCAAGTCATAATCGTCAATACTCAATCATCGAATCTCGACGGATAGCAATATATATGAAACCTAGCACAATATTTGTGTTTGATCCAATGGGTTTCTATTGTCCTTCTTTTATGGTTTCGAAATTGAAAACAATGGATAAACCCATTGTTTATAATAAAACTATGTTTCAATAACTGGAGACATGATTTTAGTTATTATTATTTTAATTAATATTATTAAGAGTAGTTGCAGAAATAGAGCTCATTTGCTCATGCATTTTCAGCTGAAATGTGGCTCCATCCACTGGAAAAAATAACGATATTTAATAATGAAATTGAAAAGAATGCTTTTCGAGCCATTAGAGATGCCAAAGAACTTATCAATTCGGAATAATCTAAAGTCCTTGCAATATCCCAATTAATGTCAGTATGGTGAATGAATAAAATAATAAAAGCATGAATATGATAAGTAAGTTGGAAATGATGAATTAAAAGCATGGGATGATGATTGCAAATAAACTGAAATAAGTGAACGGAATAATGAGGAATGATGCAGAAATAAGGGCATGATAATGTAGAATGTATGGGACCAAATAAAATAATGAGATAAAACAAAAACCTATAAAACACAGCGATGACAATAGGAAATGATTCGAGGAAAAAATATCAATAAGAATAGCAAACAAGTAAATAGGAAATTAAATAATAATACTAAATAAATAAAATAAATTAGAAAATTTGATAAATTATTATTTTTAGATGGAGCAATGAAAAATAGACTAGACAAAGTGAAGGAATTCGTAAACATCACAAATGAACCATTCGAAACATTGGCTCGGAAACTAAAACAAATTAAATTAGCAGCAGAGTAGAATGACCAAATAGTAATAAGTCCGGAAATCACCAAGATAACATTAGGATTGACTCAACCAACACAACCAATAGACACAAAGACAAAATATCAATGGTACAGGGAAAGACTAAATAATGCAATCTTCAATATCACGCCATTAAGGGGTTTAATACCGGGATCCCGGTTCTGAGATTTTTACAATACAGGGATTCCAGTTCAGATATTGATTTTTCAATAATATCACCCAAATGGTCATAAAAAAACGTTTGTTCAATTGATCAAAAAATTCAAAATCGGTTCACTTTCCCGATTTCACGCATGCCCATAATTCATTGAACGACTTTTGTTCAATGCAAAACCCTTCGTAAACTCAAGCCTTGCTTCCACATGTGTTCCACATTATGGAATATTTATTGGTGGCTATCCGTTTTTTTTTTGATGGTAGATTTAAATGATTAAAATAATTATTTTTTAATTAAGACTATCTAATCATAAATAAATGGAAAAGGTAATAATTCTGTCAAAAATCCAAATTTACTTTGCTCAACATTATTTTAAGTTTGCCTTCTCTAAAATTGTAAAAAAAAATTATTAACTAGCAGGCTATGATACAATTTTTCATGCAGCACCGAATTTACAGAAAATTATCAATTGTAATTAAAAAATTTCTTTACAAACATAGTTCGCTAATTTGGAATCCAATAAATGAATAATTTTAAAGAATAAACTATCGAGGATTCGTATTATCGGTAAAATAATTTATGTTAATTCGATTAAAATACTTTTTTTAATCAAAAAATTACATTTTACAGCTATGAATGAAAAACCAAAATTTGTTTTCCATGAATGCAGCAATCTGCGCTAGAAAAAACGCCAATTTGGGAGTTCTATTTGTGCGAAACAACGGGACAGTTTGTCAAATGTAAAACTTGTAACAAGGTACTGAAAACGGCTAGTAAATCTACAAATGCTCTCCATAAGCATTTGTCATCCATGGACCCGAGAAAAGGCGAAAAGACCAGCTTCGGAAACTGCAGAACCATCAGCAAAGAAAAGCATCTGGGAAACCTAAAAATCACAAATTATTTCACTCCTCGTGACAACTTTCTGGAAGCTGCATTGGCCCGTTTAATAGCAACCGATGGGTTTTTTTCAACATTTTCATCACGTCAACTAAATTGCGCAAATCGCTCGTGAGTCGTGGGTTTGACGTCCCAAAATTTACCAAAACAATCCAAGAAATGGTCATGAAATATGATAACAGTGTTCGTCAAAAATATAAGGCTGAAATGCAAAAATTGAAGGCAAAGGTTTCTGTCTTACTCTCGATGAATGGACTTAGACTAAACACCGACGGTATCTGAATGTAAATGTGCACATCAAAAACCGTTTTTGGAACTTGGGATTAGCCAGAGTCCACGGATCACTGCCAGCAGAGAGCTGCGTCAAATTCCTCGAGGAAAGATTAGAATTGTACGGTTGTTGAACTTAAACACAAAATTAGAGCAAAAAGCAATTTTAGGGTTGATTAAAACAAAAAAATAAAAATAATTAAACAAATTAAAAAATAACAAAATTAATTAAAACAAATATTAATAAAATTGAAAACCCTACAGATGTAGAAAGAAACACATAGTTAATAAATAAAACCGTCAAAACCTTGCCAAATAAGGTTAGGAAAAAACACGAGCGGAAGCGGCGACCAAGAAACTAAATTTTAATAGTCAAAAAGAATAATGACCTAAAAATAATTAACAAAAATTAAAGTCCGAAAAATACAAGAGATATATCAAAAAATAAAGAAAAATGAGGGGAAAATTATAAAAATAATTAAAAACCCTCAAAAGTGGCAAAAAATCGCCTATTGGTCGCACACAAACACAAAATAACTATATAAGCATTGGCTAAATTAATAATTTCAACTAACTTTTACAAAACTTTTATTCAACTTTAAAAATTTTATCAACTTCAAAACTTTCATTAAATGAATTTTATCGGTAAGGATTTGTATTTTTATAGTTTTGTATATGTTAATATTAATGAAACCTTTTATAATTCATTTTTAAATGCTCTGGATGGTCATGGTGTTTTCGCCACTGACGAGCCACCTTGAATTTCATATATATTTATGTATCGTAATAGCTCTTCAGGAGGGCAGGCTGGTGGTCGTGCTAACAAGTTCGTTTTCGTTAGTTGTGGCTACTAGATGCGCTACATCTGTTAACTCGGCCGTTTTGATTTTATAACGTTTTGATTTCTCAATATCATCATAAAGCATTCCACGACTCACGATTTGGATACTGGATTTGACTAGCAACGATATCAATTAAGTAAGGTGTAAGTCCTTTTAACGGCCGCATCGTACCCGAATCAAAGGTTATTCAGGGAGTAATGTTGGTAACGACGCTCACCTGCTTGAGTAAAATTCGGCTGTCATGCACAGTACTAACATGGGTGCATGATAGTCAGGCGTAAATTGTGCAGTGTACGAGGGAAGTAAGAACCTATAGATGGAGGAAGAGATGTTTCAGTAAGAGCTATTAAGTAATTATTGAAATATTCCCTGTACACCAGCACGGTTTAAATTTACATGAAGACATCGTATGTATTACGACGGACGGTGCCCCCTTCATGAAAAAAGTGGGAAAGTTACTTTCTTGCTTTCAGCAACTTTGGTTTGCCCATGCTGTGCACTTAGTTGTCATGGATGTGCTTTACAAAAAACTCAAACCTATGGCAAAGAAAGTAGGTGAAGATGATACAGACAGCGAATCGAATCAAGATGAAAATGAAGGGGAAGGGTTTCAAATTGTAGGTTGCGAAAACGAGCCAGAATTGCAAGACAACTTTCATCCGCAGATCCGAAAAGTGAGACCTGTTGTTAAATTGTTCCGATGATAACCGACTCAAAATGATATTTTGTAAAAACATATCAAACAACAATATGGCAAAGAAATGCAACTTATTGTTGACGTTAAGACACACTGGCATAGTTGGTTTCTTATGTTGCAACGATTTTACCAAATGAAGAGATGTATTTTGAAATCATTAATTGATGTTGGCTCAACTGTGTTATTTGACGAGGATGAATTAATTCTGATTTTTGATTTGGTGGATACACTTGAACCGGTATAATTAGCGTGTAAATCATTTTGTCGTCGCGACGCAACGCTTTTGTCTGCTGACAACAATTTCGTTTATGATCGACAATTTTGGAAGCACTGATTTAGCTCAGCTATTGAACGAATCCCTTTCTCGTCGCCTGAACGAGCGACAGACTGAAACATCTCGTTTGTTGCAGTATCTGCACAAGGGGAACCAAGGCAATGCAGAATTCAAATTATAACGATTATGAATTTTGGACGCACGTAGAAAACGGCGATTGTTACCATGATCACTAGCCTCCTATAACCACGCGAGAATATTTCGTCGTCGTCTGAATCAGAAGCAGAATTTGTAGCTGCTGAGGAAGTCGAAACGCCACGGTCTCTACAAGAAAAACTTCACCGAGCTATCAGCGACGAAAGCAATGCTAAAATTGCACCAAAGAAACGAACGATGAAAGATATTACAAGTGTTGTAAAAACGAGCTATTAAACTTCGAAATTGAGGGCAAGCGAGGACCAAACCTTGAAAAATGCTATGACGATTTGTAATCGATTCCGCCAGCCAGCATGGAATCTGAACGGGTTTTATCTGGATGTGGTAAAATTGTGATGAAGATCCGATCATCAATGCGCGACGAGAGCTTGGATATGTTGAGCTTTTTAAGATCTTACTTTAAGTCAGACATTTTATTTTTTATTACTTTAGACCTGAAATGAAAAATGGAATAAAATGCGTTTTTGAATAGTAATTTTTCTGTTTTTTTTGCAATTTCTGATATCGGTCAATTCCGGTTACGAAAAAGTGCTCCTGTATTAACACCCTTACACGCCATATAAAAAGTTAAACAAATACTTGATGCAATTAAAGCGAAATCAATAAGAAAGCAGAATATCTGCGAAAGTGCTGTATTTGCCAACTGAGAAAGATAAAGATGCTGATACTCCCCTGTGGTCACTTCAGTTATTGCGAACAATGTGTAGGGACAATGAAAATCTGCATATTGTGTAATTCTAACATTGATGAAAAAGTGGTGGTGTATTATGAATCAATGTAATATAATTAATAAATGTTTAGTAGTTGACCCTTCCTTCGCCCATACCTCCATATATAAATATGATTATTTATAATGTGAAAATAAGAAATAATGAAAGGAACAGCTAAAAGACAAAAGCATTCCGGTAACTAAAAAGGAAAAAGTCTTTTCGAGCTACCCCGGGTAGCACGATCATAGCCTAATCGGTAGGGGATAACCAATCACCCTGAAGAGAAGTAATGGATGAATCGTCGACGGATTTTGTCGAGTTGCGAAGCTACTGTGGTAAGTTTGATCACTTTACCGTTGCGCTGACGGATCAACAAAGCCGTTTTTATATTTTAAATTTGGAGGGTATGTGAAGAACTCTCGGAAACAGCAAAGAAAAAGCGTGCGTAAAATAAAATGATAGAATAGAGGAATATTATGAGGAAAGTTAAGTAAATAACAATTGGAAGATAATAAACGAGCTCGATAGAAGTATAAGAATGAAAAACGGGATAATAAAAGTAACGAAGCCGCCAGAAGATAAAAGACGAATAAGTAGTTCTCATCGAAATAACGGAGCATAGTTCTTACATTAATAAGGATACTAATAAAAAACCGATTAAGAAAAAGAAAAATGATGAAATATAATAAGAAATATAATAATGATAAGAAATATAAGAAATATAATAAGGAATCCGTGCACGAAGAATTAGGTTGAACGAAACTACAGCAATGACAAAAAACGAGTAAAAAAGAATATAATCTAAAAGTTTAAAACTAGGGAAATAGTATAAAAGCGAAGTCGTATTGAGACGTGATTCGAAAAAATAGTACGAGAAATTGTAAGATAAATTAAATCTAACTAGAAAGCGAAGAATCAAACTATATCAAAGGATCAAATTTGTTAAAAGGTAAATAGTAAATTTATTTGCTACTTTACATATCAAAAACCTCTGGTGAGAAAGACAGAAACTGTTCATCACTCAGTTGTAACAATCCTAGCAAGGTTTGAATATTGGACATCAGTTTCCTGGGAAAACTGCTTTGCAGTTTTTTTGTTGATCAAAATATCAGCAGGTAGTTATTTAGGTAAAACGTTAAAATCGATTTCTGGGTGTTAATCGACAGCGGCTAAACTTTTGGGAAACCCTTGTCTTGTACTAATCTTAATAAAGCAGAGCTGCTGATCATTTAGGATATAGCTTTCGCCATCTTAGTTAATACCTTGAGGACGGTTTGAAACCACCGATAATCTATCTTCAGTTTGTGCGGTCATTTTTAATCAAATATTTTCTTGTAAAGAATTTAATTCATATTGTAATTTATAATTCTAATAAATATTCGAAAATACATTGTGTTCATTTTGTGTTACTCGAAATATCTTTGGAGTCAGATATTCAATTGCGCTAAATCGTGCAGCCTACTTACGATTCTAACAGATGATTTAGTCAGAATTTTAGGAGTGAACGATTGCTGGTTGAGCAAGGATATAAAATGAAAATTCTAAGACCTTCTATCGGCCGCTAGTTAGAAAAGGTGCATGCTTCAAAGAATCACTCTGGAATCACCTACTCAGGTAAATCCGCACACTGAGGTATTAATCAAATGATTGTAATTAGCACCCAAACATTGCTCTATTTTTGGAGAAAATTCTTGAAGGGGAAACCATAAACATAATGGCTTTAATTCAGGCATTTGAAAGCAAAATTGATTTTGTAAAAATTAATCATGTTAGACTCTAACATGATTAATTTATGATTAACAGTTAGAGAGTATAAACTTTTAACATTAATCAAAAATTATGATTTCCTTTAAACCAAATCTATAAATGAAATTGTTAAAGTTTACAATTGGAAGTTCAATATAAAAATAAATGTTTAATTTGGTCATTAAAAGACAATTTTCTCGTAATTCTATAATTTATTCGTGTCGAAAAAACGGTTTAGTTCTATGTCGTTATTAATTAAAAGTAAACAGTTTTGTTTAACGGCAGCATTAACACAGTGCGTGCCAAGATAATTCCCCGGAGCCAATAGTAAATATTTCATAATTTGTTGTTTTTTATATAATAGAAGTAACATTGTATTCAATTCTATTATTCATTTTAAATTGATAACTAAATAAATCCAAGTACTAAAAATATATTTCCTACAAAATATTATCAGACAAATTTTTGAGACTTTAATTTCGCTGCTTACTTAACCTTTTAAACTCATATCAGGCATTTATATTAAAATTTATTAAATCTATAGATTTAAAATTCATAAACCAATATTTATAAATCAACAAAATTAAAATAACAACTCTTAATATATTAATGCATTTTTATATTATAACATTTAAAACCGTAATTTTTCAAGCCTTCTCTTAGTAAAAATATTAAGTTCTTATATAGGAACCGTCATAATACATAGTATCTATTAACACTAGAAAACATAGAGGTGACCAGGGAGGTTCAATCTAGCTTTAGATTACAATCTCTTCTATATGGAAATGTGATGTCTATTATTTGATTCTAAATTACTAATTGGATAAGTATTTGATAACTTCTGGTGTATCAAACATACATGAATTTTCAATAGACGTCTATTATATAGAGTCGATAGAAAAGATACATCGTAAAGTCAATAAAATGCAAGAATTACGAGAATTTTTTGCAGTTAGCGTATTATTAGGTACGCTTTTGTTTATGTCTTTCAATAAATAACGAACCATACACTGATACTTATCATTTTTATTATGATTATTATTGACTATTATTGTAATTATTATTGCAATTATTGCTATTTTGACCATTATTATTGTTATTATTATTATTGGTGGGTTACTGGGTCCTATTGTTTTGTTTTAATTATGTTGTAGTTACCCAGGTAACGCCATATAAATATTTCTTTGCTGCCACTCGGCACCCGTTGCTATGCAACGTTGGAACTGTGTTCGAGTGGGTAGATCGTCCGCAAAAAGTGAGCGCTATTACTAATGCTGTAATTGCCCGAACGATCTCTGGGTTTAACGAGCTGTCGATAGAAGACTTGTGCTCGCTTTGAATATCAGGTCCCCTTATGTCGTAATTTTTATCATTCGAGTCTATTGAATTCTTTAAACAACACTCAAAATATCGACAAATATATATTAAAAACAAATTGGCTACACATTTTATGATACATTTTTTAGTGATTCAGCTGCGTTTGGTTTAACATTCGAGCGGCTCGGCGCTTGGCCCTCTCCTTTCGTCCGGGTCGATAGCTGTTTGTTGCTGGAGTAGTGTTCGGGGTCGCTACCGTCTCTCGGTAGGCCAGCTGGGCGAGGGCAAAGACAAGGGGGTATGTTACTGCTGCCCCTTCCTGACAGGGCGATAATGCGACCTCCAGTCCCCTTATCTGCGTTCTGAGGCTCTGGTTTAACTGTTTCTCGTCCGCCCATTCCTTTTGGGCTGCTGTATGTCTTTGATAAAGCGCCTTTGCCTTCCTGGGCTCCATCCAGGCGGCCTTTGTTTGTTGAATCTCCGTTGATAGCTGGATAATCTGCTCGTAGAAACTCCTATTGGTTTTCCGTGCGTACTCTAGTTCTTTCTGTAATATTTTCAGGGATTCCATCTCTGTAATAACGAAAATTAATTCTGGACTACAAGTCTTAAATTATTAAGTTTCTTAAACAAATGTTAATATTGTAGAACAATAAAATTTATAAAAGGAAGAACAATTTTGGGTGACTTTAAGTCATTTATTTGAAATACAGTTAAGTGTATTCACGTAATCGGATCATTAAGGTTCTTCGGAGGTTTGCCGAGTGTGAAAGCACTCCTGATACACGAATGTCGGTCGTTTCGTGTTTCTTGTAAGTTTGGAGCTGGGTGGCGGCATATCATTGTAGGTATCGGCGATCCTACCGGCCGCGATATCGTCTTCCACATTCGCTAGATATTGCCTGGCCCAGATCACATGGAAGTCGACCTGACGTTGGTGGTCTTCGAGTCGGGCAAGGGGAGATCGGGCCCGATCACGAATGCCTTGGGCCGGACTTCGTCTACAATCTCGTCCGTCCGTGGTGAACGATAGTGCGTCATCCTCTACTGGTCGCGAGGTGGTCCAGCGGGGTTCTCTCGGTTGAGGCACAGTGGGGTACTTGTTCCGCCAGACTTGTCTCCACTGGTCGGCAACGTGCGTGGGGACACGACGAAGGGTCCTGATCTTCCTGAACAAAGTCACGATCAAATGGGTTTATCATCAAAATTCAATAATGGTCAAAGAAGATTACAATTCTGATTATAGTTTCAAAAAAAATATCGGAGAATCCTTGTCATCCTTCCTAAGAAAAGTTTAAGCTCCGAACATAAGTTCTACTTTCCATTAATAGCATCCTCTATAGGAACACAAACAAACTCCCTGATTTTATAAAATAATTTACGCATCAACTTACCTAGGTATGATAAAACACATTTCTCGAGGTACATTTATTGTGAAATGTCGAAAGAGGACCTATCAACAATTCTGCGCGATATCAGCAAAAAAAAAAATAAATTTAGGCGAAACTTGCAGTGAAATCTTTAACATTTCACCCTTAACAAAAATAGCTTTAATTCATTTCCAATAAAATTTTGTCTCACATTTGGCAACATAGAAACTATAAACTACGGCTTTTAAAAATTATGTTAATCAATCACAAAAGGAATGTAAAAATCATGATGAGTATAAACTGGCATAATATAGTCAAATCATTATCCTACGTTCCTAATACCTTAAAAATAAACATGAAAAACGATGTTGCCGGTGTATATCCACACTAAACAGCCGGTTTAATATAGTGATATCTTTAGGATATATGCATACAAGCAGCAACTTTTATTGTTTCAAAAATAAGTTTAGGTGTATAAGCGAACAATCGCAAAATTTAAACAAAACTAAAAATAAGAATTTGAAAACGAGATTCTAATAACAACAAAATTCTTCCTACGCTACCTAAGTAAATGGTTGCACGCCTTGATAAATATAATCATAAATAAAATTCTAACTAATTCCCTTATAATTTGTTAATAAATAACGAGTTTATTCCAATTAATATTTTATAAAAAACCCTATTATTAAAAATGTTTAAGAATTCGTAAGATTTACTGATGATGACCAGAACAATGGCGGACAAAGTAACATAAAAGATTGTAAATCCAGTATACTAAGCTTGTAGTTGAATGAAATCTGGTGGGGTGCGACATCGATGGAACCTATTTTCCGCCATGGAACAAATCAGAGATTCGGTGAAAGATTTATTGTGGTACAAAAAATTCCAAAGATTAAAATTGCATATTTTCTACCAGGTTCCGCGGAAATCGCTGCTCGGCGAGTTTATTTTTCTCCATGACTTATACCTTTAAAAGAATTTAAAATAAAGCATTAATTTACTTGGGACGTCTGCTTTGAAGTCCGGCGATGTAGTTTCTCTTGTGGATTGATTCGAAGTGTTCTTATCCAATTCATTCGCATGGCATTGCATTGTCAGAGATATTTATTAAACTAAGCAGGAATGCATGTCACCGTCACTGTGTGCTTGTATACACAGACCTCATCCGCTAGTATGTCTAGACGGTGAGAGAGGAAATGGTTGTCTACTCTCGAGCGTATTATATTTTAAAGGTTGAAACGCGATATCCACCTACGACATTCCGGCACACAGATTGATCCAGATAAAATCTTCGATTACTATCGAGGCTAACCATTTTAATGTGACGCCACAGAGATAATCATTGCAGATTTTCAAATCAGTGAGTTCAACGTCATTATTATTTTATTAATTCTTACCTTATATTATATAGATGGCAAACAATATTAGGAAAGAAAACTCATGGTGACCATAATGGAATCCGGCTCAAGCTCCTTCTAACCCTACTCTCGGAGTCCGATTACACAGGATTTATATTCGGTGGAATTTATTTTATTTAACAAAATTTTAAATCTGCTGTTGGAATATTTTTGTGATCATTATAAATAACTGGAGTTTTATTCGTAAGAATTTCTTTTTTAATCTTACTATTTATTTAAATGATTTTATGATGGTAATATTTCTAAAATTTTATCTTTAAAGTCGTACTACTTGCCGTATTGGGTTTAAGTGGGGATTGTTAGATTTAATACATCATATTATGGTATCTGTATAATCCTATCTCCCTTTCAAGTAAAGTTCTATTGGATCCAAACATTACTCTAATAATTACGGCATTTATTTTGGAAAATTTATTGGCTTTAAACGCATATTGTCTGGGATTTACATTCACTAAATTATTTTACTATTTTCTTTAAAAAGCTAATTCTCCAGGTTATTTTAGGGTTAATGTTAGTCTTCCTTTAATTAAATTTCGATTCTCTACATTATATCGGGGTGGACATTCAGCTAGTTTATTTATTTTAATACGAAATAACGTCTCAAAATCTATAATTTAAAGTTCATTAATCTGCTATTAGAGTAACTATATCAAGGTTCATAACTACGTCCTAATCTTGCTAAGCATTTTAGGTCTATAGTGACGGTTGAGGGTTTATAGTCATAGTTTATCTCTTTTAGTTATTTTCAAACGCCTAACAATTTTGATTTACAGTTATTTTAGATTCACAACAACGATTTCATTCTTCTATTTCCCCGTTACCTTCCCCTTGGTTGACCTTATGCGCATTGTGTTCATATTATAGTTAATGAGTGCCCACTGATGATTTTAAGCCGTATGTGAACATAATTTTTGGTCGAGTTTATGGAAATTGAGAGACGAAGCAGCCAAAAGACCATTTCCTTATCCCTCTCTTCCACTATACGGAATAATATTGACGTTCCGACCCCTGCGTTCCGCACGCCGGAATCTTCACGGGCACAAATCATTGGCGATATTCTGATATGTCTGATTTTAATAACTTGTAATGTGTCTTTGGCTGTGAGCCGGAATAATTTCGACAATATAAAACAAATTTATGCATTATAAATATTTTATTAAAATGTTGAGGTCTGTAAATTAAAATTAAAAATTTAAATAAAATTTAGGATAATAATTCAAATGGAAAGTAAGCGAAGAAAAAAGGCAAATAAAAGCGGGATCGTGCACAGAATTAATAGTAAAGGAAAGTGCGATGGAAACAGTATTAGAAAATGCAAAAAGCAATTACGAAAGGCGAGAATCCGGAAATCCGAGAAAAATCAATAAATGGAAAAATCATCGAAATCGAATGGGAAAAACGGGACAGTATAGATTAGCTAATGGTCAACAAGATGACGGTTAGGGATTTATCAGAAAAGGGTTAGAAAGGGTTGAAAAACATTCAAATGTATGAAAACAGAAAACGTTAATTAATTAATTAATTGGCTAATGGAAAACCCGAGCTAATGGGAAACCCGAGCCAATGGAGAACCCGAGAGATGAAGGAAACCCGAGCTGGGTAAACAAGAAGAAAGGCAAACAAAAGGAAGATTTGGGCCCATTAGCTTGACACAATGATTAATGGGAAAAGAGTAAGGAGAAGATAGCGCGCGTAGGAAGACCGGTAGGGCCATTAATTATCTGGATTCGTTGGACCATTATGGATGACAGCCGAAGCAAACACGTAGGAGAAAATGTCAAACGAAAGATTGGCTCGGCAATAACCATTTGTCATCCTGATTTCGAGGAGTATATAAGCAAAGGGAAAATCAGAGAAAATCGGCATTCTGCCTCAGCTAGGGTTCGAAGAATCAGACTGTAGGAAAAGTGGTAAACGAATTAGGGAAGTAGGGAAAAGAAGAAATAGAATTAAGAATACGGAAAGGCGAAAAGGGATCAAACCAAACAGAAACCGAGGAAAACGAGAGTCAACAGAACTAAAGGATCAAAAGGTGAATATTGTTTGTTTGCAAAGCATCAACGCCGAGCAGAGAATCGTATAAACTTTGATTGGTCATTGTAGCGTGATAATAAATTGTGAACCTGTTGTTTCAATATACGTTGGGTCGTTCATTGTTTTAATTTAAAGAACACCAGGAGTCAGAGAGAACCGACTTGAAATAATCCAAAACCCAACAGAAATACAAATATAAATTACCCGTTACATTAATCAAATCAACAAAAAATTCAAAATCATAAATACATCGCTCTCCCCACGCCGACACCCAAGCAGAGCTCCATCGAGGTTGCGAGGATGCGACGTGGAGAGAGTTTTCAAACAAAACTCCCACTTACATCGTAAAATAGATTTTAGAGTAAAAATGGTTCTAAAACGATTTAAAACGGTTAAAATTATGTAAAAATGAATCGGTATATATACCTATTGTACGACCCTAACCTTGCGTGTTCTTTTTGATTAAGTAAAACAAATTTTGACCTTGGAATTTTCTGGTATATTCTAATCTTTAATTTTATTATTTTGAGATTTTATTTGACAATTTTTTCTTTAGATTTTTAATTGAATTATTTCTAATTCAAATTATTTAATTTTTATTTCATTTTCATGAAATTTCGCATTTTTTAATAAATTGTCAAATTTTGGTCAAAATCGTTGGGTTTTCGTGTTATGTTTATATTTATTTCGTGCGGATCTTGTTGCGCTTTGTTATTATTTTAATTTATTTTTGTGTTTGTAATTTTATATTTAATTGTTGTCTTTCTCGCATTTTGATAGGGTTAATTGGTGTTTTAATAGGTTTGAATTTAAATCTGCATGTTATATTTGCATGTGTGTTACCGGTTCATTTAAACATTTACAAGGCCATTTGTGTTCTGGCCCAACATTATTATTATTATTGTTGTTGGACGTATAGGAGTTTTCTAAGCTATGGCATGATTCATCTCATTGATATGCCTTTCACTTTCAACTGCTAGGAATTTTTACTCAATTTTTTATTTTTATTTTTTGTTTAAATTGTGGCTCTGAGCCCAACACTATTTTATTTTAATTTTTATGTAAATTTTGCTATTATTGTCCTAAAACCTATCCCTGCTACCCGCTTTTCATTCATTAATTTGTTCGAAATATAAAAATTTCTTTGATCAACCTGTGATCTTGCTTAATCTCCCCCTAACTAAAATTTTTCGCACTTCCCTGGATTTTAAAATGACTCGCTCCGGCTACTTTTCAGCAGCCGCCTCGAGTATACAACGGCGCCCTGCGTAGCGGTCCTGTGCATAACGCCAGACCCGACTGCGGACTGCCGAGGGGTTCACGAGGCATGACCCACGAGCTCAACTAAGGGTTTTCACCCACTAGCCGGCACGAGATCGATACTATAATTATATATAATTTTAAGGGTTCGAACTATAAATAGATATATATATATATATATATATATATAACTATTATTAAGAAAGTAACGAAATGAAACGTTACATATAGTTTTAATTTAGGAAAATTTACATCAGCATAGAAATATATACATAAAATGACAAAAATAAATTCCTTACGTTTCACAAATTTCGTTTGTAGTTTGAAATCAACAGTTCAGTTAAGAGTATAAGATTAAAAATAATGAAATTCATCACTGTATTTATACTATTTTCATGTGTGTGTGCGACCAATAGGCGATTTTTCGCCATTTTTAGTGCTTTTTAATTATTTTATTACTTTAAAATTATATATGGGATTGTATTTTGCATTATAGGATTGTCATCGTGTTTATTGATAGATTTCATGTCTTACTTAGATGGTATTCAGATCTTGGTTATGAATATTTGTGTCATGGGTGTAATTCCACATACATTGGAATGACTACACGTCATCTCCGTTTATCATCTCCTTTTAGGCCAGGCTCACCATAATTTCCTTTAACGTTGCTATGATAAATCTGGTTATATATTTCGACTATATCGTCAACTGGTGATTTGGGAGCCCACAAAAACTATGTATATGATTTTTGTCTTCCAAAATTGTAAATATTTACACCCACAAGAAGCACATATTTCACTAGCAGGAATTAAAAATAGCCAATTTGTCAATTGGTGTTCTAGGGGATCTAAAATTAGCATTAGCCGTCAATCACCATCATATGTCAAAATGGCTACCTCCAATAAAAGTGCTACCTTACTTGTGAATGGTAGCACAATCACACAACCGTTATTGGATTTTGTATCAAGATCTGATGCTCAACTGTTTACATATTTGAGCGATTAAGCGGGGGATCAAACCCAAATCCCAAGGACAAAAATAAAACAGCCTCGTCCTTGCAATCATTACACTCATCAATCCCCTACTTTCTGGATGCGGCTGGATCACCAAAATGTTGGTTGATCATATTTGTGTCTAGGCTATCAACATCAAAAAACCTTTTACAACTGGAAAAATTTCACATTTTACTTTCTGCTTTCCCGTTTAAGATCCTTTAAAAGTTCTCATTAAAAACAATTGACATAATTGAAATGGTACATCCACACGACAAATTAAAATCTAAAATCTTAGAATACTATGAAACCCCAACAGAAGTCTTCGGTAAATATATCCGCCCTCAAAGTCTAGGTACACAAAAACCCTCGGAATTCTTAAAAAATGTGATCTTTTCAGTGAGCCAAACCACACAACTGTCAGAAAAGTTCCGAAGAGACGTGGCAAGATGTTACGAAGAAGCCATGACACAGAACCAACGAGAAGAGGCACTAGTGCGTCGATGCCGACGCATGGAGAAAACATGTATTAGACCAGAGGAGATAAATAAGTTGAGAGCGGAGATGGACGAATTGCGGGTGAAATTAGCCCAAAAGGAAGTGTTACTCTAATAAGCAGATCAAAAGATGCACGATCAAGACCACGTAATCACCCAATTAAAACTGAAGGACGAGATCCGATCTGGACTCGTGAGGTGTGCCAGCAAATTGTCCACCGTACAAGAAGATATCGTGATTCGAAACGTGTTGGGAAAGGACATTGAATTGGCCATCACTACGCCCGAAAGCGTACCCAAATCTGAACCGAAGCCAAAACGACATCGGCAAAAAGCTCGACCTGATAAGCACGAACGGGAGCGCCAAATTAAGATAAAAGCCGCACGAATGGTTGGACATAATCTCAAATCAAACGGAATTTGAGCGACATTAAACTGCATCAGTGACAAAAATCTGTGATTATGTTCTTGTTTTAATTTATCACCTTATTGTTATAATATTAACTTTGTTATGATCTTGTTTCTATTAAAGTTAAAATTGAATAAAACAATTAGTTGTACAAGAGGAGGGACGGGTAAAAATAGACCACGAAGTCTTCTATGACAACTCATGGACCCAAAAGGAATGCTAGGATATTGACAGTCTTTGTAAAGAGAATCACTCTTTTATAACATACCACCCACTAGCACACATTACCAACGTCATTTTTCGACGGGTGTCTAGTGGTTACATCTTGTGCGTGCACCGGTTAAGGATTCGACAACCCTTAGACTCATCGTTATATGTTATTTACCCTATCAGTGCCTAGCAGTTTATACATACTGTGATCAGTACCCTGATCGAACCCAGATATATTGATATTAAAGACGTTCAACAAAGCGTTAGTAACCGGTACACCAGAGCTCCGCAACCGGTGTGCCGCGGCGCAATGCCTACCCGAGAAAAAATATAGGGTTTATGACGGACACGTGCGTTATGCTTATATCTATCTTGTTTACAAATAATTGCGTTGTTGACAAAATAGAAGATAAAAATTAATGTAAGTATTCAAATAATTATTTTTCTAAATAACTTGACTAGCGCTCAATTCTAAATATTGAATTTGAATAATTTTTAATATATAAATATTACCTGGGCGTGTAATAATAAAATTATTTTATTCATATTTATTTTATATAATTTTAAATATGGACAAGTTTTTGCGTAAAGAATGTTCAACTCATTAGTGATTGTTCATATTAGTTATAGTTATAAATAAAAAATAGTTGTTAACGGCGATAATAAATTTATCAAATAAAAAAAAATACATTTTCTGTTTGTGCATTTCTTATCACGTAAATTTTTAAAATTTTTTGTTTGTGGTGTGCCGCGGGTGAGAAAAGGTTGCGGAGCTCTGCGGTACACCACGCTTAATTTGAAACTGTAATATGAAAAATTGCGCCGTGTTGAAAACGTGAAAATAATAACTTTTAAGTTTGTAATAGAATGTAATGTAATAATATAATAGAATTATGTAATAATAATAGAATTTGTAATAGAATAATACAATGTAATGTTAATTAATAAAGTTTAACTTCAAACTCTCAAATTTTTACTAAGCGATTTGTAAAAGCAATTATACCGACACGTGCACCAAGGGTTGCTTATTAACTGTCATCTTATTTCTATTTCCGCTAATTTAAACGCGGAAACACGGGGTGTTAAAATTCGAAAACTATAATTAACGAACAAATAATAGTGAACAAGTTGAACCGTTAATCACTGTAGAAGTATATTTCAAGTTATATTAAACCGTTGGCGGAGATTTTATGAATGGCATGGATCATCAGTAAATGAGTATTTATCGGTGCTTCATACTAACCAAATACGACAGTCATGATGTCAATAACACCAATGATATCACTGACCTCCGTTGCCAGTGACACGACTTAGATTTAAAACGAATAGAAAAACTTGGTAAAGTTAAGTAATTAGATAAACGATGTAAATCTTTCGGATCCACTACAATCCTATGAAGTATATTGTAGTGCAATACTAGAATTTAACGTTTCATGATATTTGCTAATAAGATAATTATTATTATTTGTATGTCAAGCTTTAAAAACATAAACAAGGTTAAAAGACTAACTTTAGTGTGATAAAAACTCAATAATTTCTTAGGTATAAGAAATTATTAAGTTCCTTAATTAAAAGTATGGAAACCATTGTTAAACTTTTATTTGTACTGAATTTGAATTTAAGTATTATTAAAATCAAACTGCTTAACTCATAATTTAAATGAACTTTAAAAATATAAACATTATATAATTACATTGTACCTTGGACATTGAAATGAAGTTGACGTAGGCAATTTCTAAGAAAGTAATGCTCAACAAATAGCGAATCGAATTGGTTTTGGTGCTCTAATTGACATACTTTAATTAATTTATCACCATGTTCTAGTTGGGAAAATTTCTTTGAAATCCTATATACCATTTTGTTCGTTAAATACAGATTCCGCCGTTAACATCTAAATCATAAATTTTTTTGCAAAAGGATCAACAAATTTAATCAACAATTTAATTTATCAAGTTTATATGTTCTTACTTCAAATTTAAATTTAATTGCAAGTCAATTAAATTAATTAATTCCTGAGAATTTAAATTTTAAAAATACACTATTTATAGATTAATTTTACAAAATAATAAGTTATACAATGGAGTATATGGATATTATTTAAACAAAGTGATACATTAAAAATTTTAACTTTCACAATGAATTTAAAATAAAAAACAATTTGTTCTACTTAATAGCGTAACATTTGATGTCAGTTATTCATTGTTCAATTTTTATTACGAAAATTTTATGAATTTTGGAATTATATTTCTGACAAGAAATATTTAGTCTCTAATGAATTTATACTTTTTTAAAATCGAATTCTGAACAGTAAAACTTACAATTATTGTTCAATTTTTACATTTCTATAAGCATTTAAAATTTTATTTTTAGTCATAACACTAGGTCAAAACCCACAAGAACCCGAACGGCCTTGTAAATGTTTAAATGAATCGGTAACACACATGCAAATATAAAATGCAGATTTAAATTCAAACCTATTAAAACACCAATTAAACCCACCAAAATATGAGAGGAAAAACAAAAAAATATATAAAATAATAAACACAAAAATAAATTAAAATAATAACAAAAAGCAACAAGATCCGCACGATATAAATATAAACATAACACGAAAACCTAACAAATTTAATCGAAATTTGATAATTTAACAAAATGTGAAATTTCATGAAAATGAAATAAAAATCAAAGAATTTGAATTAGAAATAATTCAATAAAAATTTCAAATGGAAAATTACCAAATAAAATTGCAAAATAATAAAAATTAAGATTAGAATACACTAGAAAATTCCAAGGTCGAATTTTGTTTTACTAAATCAAAAAGAACACGCAAGGTTATGGCCAAAAAATAGGTATATATACCGATTCATTTTTACACAATTTTAATCGTTTTACTAATAAAACAGTTTTCTTAAAAATCTATTTTCAATGTGAGTGAGAGTTTTTATTTAAATACTCCCTCCACGTCACATCCTCGCCACCTCGATAGAGCTCTGCTTGGATGTCGGCGTGGGGAGAGCGATATATTTATAATGTTTTCTTTTGAATTTGTGGATTGGATTGTATCGGTAACTTAATTTTGATTTTAATAAATTATTTTTGGTGGGTTACAGGGCTTCAAATCTTGCTTATCCTCCTGGTGACCCTAGTAACGCCATACAAAATGATACTAATCGCCACTTGGCACCCGTTGCTAAGCAACGTTGGTAATGTGTTCAAGTGGTGGATTGTCCGCAAAAATTGAGTACCATGTGCTAGTACTGTAGTTGCTCCGACAACCCTCGGGTTCACGAGCTGTCGATAGAAGACCTGTGCTCGCTTTGCTCTGTCCCTCATAATCGTTCAAGATTAGGTTCTTATCTGCCTACGGAGAGATGAAATTAAGATTGAGCAACATGATGCAAATGTTTAGCATATAAATATATCAACGGAACAAATTAAATTAAGAACACGACTACTCTATTTATTAACAACGCGCGCAAGGTTTACAGGCTACTGATTTTGAAGCTGGATTGCTCGACGTCGGGCCCGTTCCTTACGTCCCGGTCGACGATTGTTTACTGAAAGGGTAGATTGTTCCACTGGTTGGGTGTTCTTCTGCGGCATCTGGGTTGGGGCGAAGACGAGCGGATATGTTACCGCTTCCCCTTCCCGGCAGACTGCTAGGGCGACTTCGAGTCCCCGAATTTGCGTGCGCAGGCTCTGGTTGAGCTGCCGCTCCTCTTCCCAGCCTTTCTGTGCTGCGGTCAGGCGGTGGTACAGTGTTTTTACCTTTTCTGGTTCCCTCCAGGTTGCTTTAATCTGTTGTATTTCGCGGGTTAGTTGAATAATCTGAGTGTGTAATTCCGCGTTTGTCTGTCTCGCGTGGTTCAATTCAGATTGTAAGATTTGTAAGGAAGACATTACTACAATCAAATAGATGATGTTAATTTATTATTGATCAAGTTATATAATTGTTTATTTCATTAAACAAAACACGAATAACTCTAGCTATAAGAAAAGAAATAACACGTAAATTTCTAATCTTTTAAATCAATTACAACATAAAGTCTATCAGTGTTGGTTTACTCGTCCGGGCAGTATCTCTTCAGGCTTCGTTTGAGAGCCTCAACGGTGTAGGGTCTTCTGGTGTCTCGAACTGGGTGAGGTGGATAGGCGACTGCAATCCGCCCGGCAAGGATGTCTTCGACCACGTTCGCAAGATACATCCTTGCCTTAACCACCTGTAAATCTACCTGCTCCTGCACCCTTTCCCATTGGGTGAGGAGGTCCTGTGCGTGCAGGTAGGTCTCCGCAGCTGGATGTTGCCGTTCCGAGAGACATGATCGTTGCAACTGGTTGAGTATCCTCGTGGTCGGCGGGACTCCTGTCTGTTCCTGTCTGGCGGTCTCTCGACGGGTAGTTCGTTTGGGCGACATGTCTAAACATTACTGTTATTAGGTTCGATTGATTTATCATTCTAGGTTATTAGCAAGCAAATTGGGTCTATGTTACTCGTAAGGGTGTCATACGCGTGACCATTGCCTTCCTTTACGCGATGGAACATTAATAAGCAGGTTGGGTTACTTTGTGGGTCTGGTTCTTTAAGGTGCACTCCTTTATGGGGAAAGTATATAATTAATCATATGGGTGAGATAACCTGAGGTTTAACTTATTCGATATCTGCATCTTAACATTAAAATTTTTCATGTAGGCGCAAACTCGTACATTGACTTAAGGGAATTTGTACATTGACTTAAAGTTTGTTTACTAACTTTAATTACAGTTGTTCGAACTTTAAGATTTAGGCCGGATGTTGATCCGCAATAACTTAGTGTAGGTGTATCCTGGTGGGCGAATGATTTCCGGCGGATTTTACCATTACAACCTAAGCGGTTGACTAAAGGTGAATTACATTGTTTACATCCGGTGATTGTATGATTCGTGTCGTATTTTCAGAATTACTGGTCAAATGTTCGCCTACACCCGATTATCTCCATTTCCGGTAAGTTATTTCGTTGACTAGTTTGAATGTACTTTACTGATAAATTTTAGGAAACCTTCTACGCTTACCGAGATTTCCAAGTCGATGCGATACCCTTCTGTTGGAATAACTTCGCTATGTGGAATTTCATTTGTTCAATAATGTGATATTAATGCAAATTTTCGCTTATCTTAAACTTTGGTTTTTTCAATTATATTAATTTAATTTACATAAATATTCATTCACTTTACCGCTAATCAATTTGCTATAAATCCTGAATTTACGATAATTGAAGAAACCTATTGTATAGATTTATGAGTTATTCTAGTTCGAATTAAGGGATTGTATTATCAGCAATAAATATCGACATCTGTTATTCCAATTTCTAATAGTCTTCCCTAAGGCTACTTGGATCAACTATTATTTTAGCCCACAAAGTTATTTTAATGCTAATAGTTTTAAATCCGTGCATCCAGTTTTACTTTAACTTACATCGAAAATTACTTGATTTTTACTAAAGAAACTGTCTTACGGTTATTCAATCCATCTGTAATTCTAATCTTTAATCCTCTAATCATAGTTCATTAAGGAGCTTATATTATTTATTCTTATTTGATACTTTACTTTACCAAAACTAGTTTACGTGGGTTTTACTCAATAATTATCTGACTTAGCTTAATCAATGTGATATTTCCGTTTACCCGAAACTCATTTTAATTGTTACCAATGAATAGGTTTAATTGAAGCAACGATACATTTATTTTTATTCACTTTATTTTTAATCAATAATTTAATCTAAACACTTGATTTTACTCAATCACTTCTTCAATTTTATCAAACTGAATTAACAGTGAATTACGTGTCGTTTAATCAACAATTTAATTAAGGGGTTCCATACTTTCATTCGAGAACCATTTTACTTTTAATTGATACATTTCTTTATTTGAAATCAATGAATTCAATTCTTAATTACTTTCATTTCTATCGGGGGTTGATTAGATCAATACATTACTCGTTCTTACCCAAAGATCAGATTACTTGAAATGAATTATAATAATTTAATTGATGAAATTATTTGTCATTACCCTAATTTTAATCAATAATCTACGATCATTAAATTATCTTTACCCCATATTTACTTTAATTTTAAGCCATAAAACACTTTACTTCTCCAATCAATGGTTGCTTTAAATTTTATTAATAATCTCAATTTAATCGAATTCAATGACTCCCAATAAATTTTATTTATTTCAAACTGTTAATCCAAAATAGTTATAACAACGATTTCAGTTAATTTAACCCAAGTACCCTTTCCCTTTAATAGGCCTTAGACGCATATTGTGTTCATATTATATTTATTGAGTGCCCACTGGACTACTCGGTGTGATAATTTTAAGCCGTATGTAACATAATTTTAGGTCGATTTTACAGAATTGAGAAACGAGGAAGCAGCCAGAGACTTCTTCCTTATTTCTCGCTTCAGCTATAGGGATAATATTGACGTTACGACCGCTGCGTTGCGCACGCTGAGTCTTCACGGGTACATATCATTGGCGATTTTCCACGCACTTACATGCCTCTGTACTATGTAGATTTTATTTACTTGCGTTATGTGTCGGCTGTGGGCCGGAAAAATTTCGACATTTTAATTTAGTTTAAAAAAGAAATATATATCAAACAATTTATACATATTAATAATATTTATTAGTTAGGACAAAATAACAGAATTACCCTTCATAACCATTCCAAAAGTTTTCATACAATAGCATAAAATATCATAACAGAAAGCATAAATGCCTCTCTCCCCACGTCGCCGTCAAGCAGAGCTCTACAGAGATGCTATGAACGTGATGTGGAAAGAGGGCTCCAACATAAATATTTCTCACCTAAAATCCGTTGAATTAGCTCAAATAGCTTGAAAATAAGGTTTTAAAATAGTTTCACAACGATTTGAAAATAAGATTTCAAAATAGTCTACAAACGATTTCAAATGGTTTTGAAAATGGTTTCTAAAAATGGTTTTAATCAGTTTGAAAAATGGTTTTATGGTTTTGTTAAATGTGAAAATGGATCAGTATATATACCTAATTTTATGACGTGTAAAATTTGATGCAGTAAAACAAAATTCGACCTTGTTATTTTCTAGCAAATTCTATTTTTTAGTTTTCCTATTTTTTGATTTATTTTTATAATTTTTTATTTAGAATTTTTATTGAATTATTACTAATTCAAATTTTTCGATTTAAATTTCACTTTAATGAACTTTTATTAATTTTTCTAATTTTGTCGAATTTGTTGTGTTTTCTTGTTATATTTGTATAGGTATCGTGCGAATCTTGGTGCATTTTGTTAATATTTTAATTTATTTTTATGTTTATTATTTTATATTTAATTCTTTTATTTCTCAGATTTTATCGGGTTTACTTGATGTTTCAGTGGGTTTATTTAAATTGCGTGTTATTTTTGCGTGTGTGTTTCTGATCCATTTAAACATTTTCCAAGGCCGTTTACGTTCTGGCCCAACATTTTATAATATACAAATTATGTTTTTGTTTTAAAAATTTTTGTCGAAATTTTTCCGGCCCACAGCCTAAGACACATCACAAGTAATTAAAATCAGAAATGTTATTCAGATTCGTGTAAGTGCGTGGAATATCGCCAATGATCTGTGCCCGTGAAGACCCCGGCGTGCGGAACGCAGGGGTCGGAACGTCAATATTATCCCGTATAGAAGAAAGGAGGAATAAGGAAGTGGTCTTTTGGCTACTTCCTCGTCTCTCGTTTTCTTTAAATTCGACATAATTATTATACATACGGCTCAAAATCACCACAACGAGTAGTCCAGTGGGCACTCATTAAATATAATGTGAACATAATGCGCCTAAGGTCAATTAAGGGAAGGTAACGGGGAATTATAAAATGAAATCGTTGTTATAAAATCAAATCAATTATAGATTAAATACGACTATGAATTTTCGAAGTTAAAGTAGTTATAAAATGGAATGGTTATCATAAACCTACGATAATTAATAATTTTTAAGTAAATTATAGGTCTAAGTAACTATCGTGAACTTAAACTAAATCGTAAACGTATAATGGTCAGTTTGTAAGTAAATCCAGAGTAAACGTCCACAAAAAAATTGACTATTATGGTAAATTTCACATAACCTTGATAAAAATCATTTGAGTAAAAAGAGGGTAGTGATTAAAGATTAATAGGGATACTCAGTAAGTGTAGATTAATTTAAATAGGCATGAGTGCTACCAAAATCAACATGATAACGTATTTGTAGACCACGGAAGCAAGGATATCGAAACAAACCTGAGTGCAAATATAATGATTACCAAATCCTCACCTCATGTTTAGGAATTAAGAATCACCCAAAGTTACACAAAAAATCCGATAAGAATGGCCCAATTAAGAGAATTAATCAACTGAGACCCCGCTAATACCATGAACAAAGTCAGGCAGCAGCGATACTTTTACATTGAGTAAGAATGAGCAATGCGAAGGTTATATCCTCACGAGTAGTCAAAATTTCCCAAATAAATCTCACTACGCAACTACCACCATAGGTCAGTGTTGAGTTCACCGCTCATCGTGATCCATATAGTTAAAACTGACAACTAACAAGTTTTATTAAAAGAAAAATGACACCAAAATAGAGGAGGGATTCCTACCGAGGAGAATTCCATCTCCGAATCCAACAGATAGTACTAGGATGAAATTTACAAAAATAATAAATTAATACAACCAAATTACCACAAATCCGAGTCAGTTCTATCTTCTTTTTCCCCATTGGTATCACCGGAGATCCGAAAAGCCATCAAGAATTTAATCCCAGTTCCCTTAAATAAATAGAAACCCATACTTCCCCAAAGATGACGAGACCCCATGATAATCAACACTGCTCCACTTTTCCCCGACTCGCGATTCGCCTAAGCTATAATTATTAATTCGAAAAATCCAAACATCAGAATCATACTAATCCCCGCAAAATAGTAATCACCTGAATAAAATAAATTAACCTACCCACCCAGATGCCCGACTAGTATCAATCTCAAAAAGACCAACGAACCACCCCAACAACATATAACCGCTTATGGGCAAATAAATCTGTAAATAGAAGGGTAATTTCCAACATACCTTTCTGACTAGTCGATGTCCACTACGAGTCTACTCTAAAAGAGAAATTTTATTAAAAAATACCCAATGATCCAACAATACCCACGATGATAATATTTTTCCTCCAGAACGAGCAACTGACTCCAGCTAAGCGGGTACGAATCTATAAATGGATAAAAGAAAAAATTAAATAGAAGAAAACATAGATTAAAATACCTATCTGATATTAAGCCATGACTCGTAGAGATAAATCAATACAATCTATCCCTCACACGGTGTAAATCGAGTGCAATTACAAACACACCCCAGGTGTAGGTGACACACACACCCAGAGTGATAGCAATTCCCTAAATATGAAAGTCCAGCAGCGGTAATCAATGCACACTCCTCCTGTATGATGATTCCACATTTTTGCCCATAGACACACGCCCTCATTCTGTACCTGACTTATATAATAGGTGTCGGTCGACCAAAAGGGATCAATAAATTTTTTGGAATTTACTAAACATACTGCAATTCAAACCCAATAACCGAAGAGACGATGACCGAAACTTCTGACGAGGACCTAATATCAAATTCAATAGCCCAGCCATCGAGTAAATTTTTATAAATAAACCTTGTAATTTAATGAAAATTTTATACTATTTTTGTCTTATAAATAAAATGTTTTAATTTAAGGTTAATTTTATATTAATAGGAGTTAGCAATAAATGAATACACTAATGGAATCCATCCGAATATTTCAATTTCATAATAGTTCGATTATATAAATTATTTTCAATTTAATGTTAATTTGGTACAAATGAGGAACTAGCAATACGGGAATCAAAGTTAAATCACTATCAATTCTTTTAGTAATAAACCAGATAACCAGGTAGTCATTTCCCTAAGGGTTTCTTCAGAAAAATCTTTTACAAGTAAAGTCGAGGAACAATTTCCTATGGTAAATCAAACGATTAATCCGATCAAAATCTCATCGCACCAGCAATCCCCATTGGTTTAGTAATACCAAAATTTTCGCAATGACTAGAAAGAAAAAGTAACGTAACGATTAAGGAATTTCGGCAACGATCTACACGACAACCAAGATAGCTAGGAGCGATAGACCAATTCCATGATTAAGTAGATCCATCGTATAATGGAACTGGTTGGACCTTCGAGTGCCCCTGCCCTTTAGTGAACTCACTAGATATGCACGTTTATTGTTTAATAAAGTATACAGATAATTTTTTGGATTTTTCAGATTATGCAAGTTGTAAATTGAATTATGCTTTTCTCCTCCCAGTTTTGCTTCCATAGGTGGAATATTCATTAAAGCTTTGCTTGTTTCTAATACGTAGATTTTAATAAGGGCCTGTAGAGGAGGTGGGAATAAATTATAGATCAGTTAGTTGATATTTTTATTTCTTATTTTGAAAAGTGAATTTTCCATTTTTGAGAGTATTGTAGATGCCTTAATAAATCGAACGTTAGTTAGTTGATGTTTTTCTTTCCTATTATGAAGAATAAATTTTTCGTTTTTTCAAAATATTGAGGACACCCTATAATAGGAGTGCAATTTTCATCAGAACGTTTGGAGTATTTCACAATCCGAGTTTAATTCTCGCGGTGCCGGTTAGTTAGAGGTTGGTTTAAAATACGCGATAACCGTGTTAAATAAACAATGATAATGACGAAACGCTACCCATAATTGTAATTGCGACGCAAAGATTCATAGGGTCAATCTATTATTAATATCCTCAGGTCTCATGACTACTACATCCAAGTTCATTCCTTATAGAACGTAATCAAGATAATAATTAATTAATACCGAAATCGATAATTTCCATAAAAAATTAATTAACGATATGATAAATATTTACTCAATTTTTAAGATGATGATTTCGTTACCTGGGATACCATCAATTAGCTAGTTTAAACAGTCAATAAAAATTTTATAAATAATATATGATCGGAATAAAAGTATGTTTAAAAAGTATATTTAACAGTCAACAAAAATTTTATAAATAGTATATTATCGGAATGAAGATACGTTTAAAAATACATTTAATAGTCACCGCAATTAATATTTGACTTCAGCTTACACGCATACAAATAGAATTAATTTCCTTCAAGATAGGGTTAGGATTAGGGCCCTAACTTAAACCTCGAGTAGGGGGACCCGACTGATGCGTTATAAACCCAAGTAATCGTTCTATCGTTTAGGGAAATTAAGACCCTTCATTTTCGTCCATACGCACCTAGCAGATCAGTGGAGGCAAGCGTGGCGTCTCTTCGGTCGAGAGAGGTACCCCGATGTGCCCGAACCCGGAGGAAACCGGCGAGACGACATGCTCCTGGTGGAAGATACCATGAGGTAATTCAAGCAGAGTAGCCAACCAAGTGACCCAAGTCCGGCCCAAGAAATTCATGATCGGGCTCGAGCGCTTCTGGCTTGCCTCCAGGACCACCAGCGTCGGGTCAACTCCTTAGTAGACTGGGCCAGTAATTACTTGGCCAACGTGGAGGACGACCTTGCAGCCGGGCGAATCGCGGATGCCTATCCACCCAGCCCAAGACCGGCCCGTAATACAAAACGGCCCGTGTTCGTGATTCCTGGCTACTCCGCGGAGGAAGGAGTAAGGAAGTTCTGCAAGGATTCTTGACCTCGCCAATCCGTAAATTACGTCTTTAGGTGTTATATTCAATAAATAATTGTTAGAAAAATTTGTTTTTAGTTTTCTTCTCATTCTTAAAACAATCTTATAATGTATGTTTGAAGCAACTACACGTGTAGAGATTTCTGGATTTATTAATAAAAATGTTTTGATGTTCGTCATTACAGAGATGGAGCCCTTGCAAATATTGCAGACGGAGTTGGAACGCGCCCGGAAAATCAACAAAAATCTCCATGATCAAATTGTCCAGCTGACTATGGAAGTGCAGCAGACGAAGGACGTTTGGATGGAGCCCAAAAAGGTAAAATTGCTTTACCAGCGGCTTACAGCAGCCCAAAAGGGATGGGCAGAAGAAAAACAGTTGGTGCAAGGTCTGCGAACACAAATAAAGGGGCTGGAGGTTGCACTATCTGCCTGTCAAGAAGGGGCAGCTGTAACCTATCCCCTCGTATTTTCTCCCGCTCAATTGGCTTACCGGGAGGCGATAACATCCCCCACAACGACCTCAACAACAACCCCAACTCCGAACAGTTACCGACCCGGATGGAAGGAGCGGGCTAAACGTCGAGCCGCCCGATTGCTTACTCAACTTTAATTAACTCTTAGAATGTGCTTATTGGAAAATTATATGTGTATTAATTTTAAAAGATTATGTATGTCTTCCTATTTAACATAATATCTCTAACAAGTATCCGCGAAACTCGCAATCAACACGCTAAGATGTACCATCACCAGTTGTAGTCGCTCGTTCTATGTCATTATCAAATTCCTATTACTCTCCGACGAACTCAAAGATAAACATAAAGGGGACCTAATCATCGAAAGCGAGCATAAGTCTTCTAACGACAGCTTGTTGGACCCAGAGATTGTTCGAGCAATTATAGCATTAGTAATAACGCTCACTTTTTGCGGACAATCCACCCACTCAAACACAGTTCCAACGTTTCTCAGCAACGGGTGTCGAGTGGTAGCTAGAAATATTTATTTTGATTAATATTTGTTTTATTTCATAGTATTGGTGGGTTACGGGGTACTGGTGTTCGTTTAAATCTTTCTGTGGTTACCCCGGTAACGCCATATAAATATTTCTTGCTACCACTCGGCACCCGTTGCTAAGCAACGTTGGAACTGTGTTCGAGTGGGTGA
>CM039680.1:247736899-247777532 GCA_022537955.1 Schmidtea mediterranea | reverse complement strand
TCCGATGGTTTTGAGTATCCATAATGCTACGACTTGCCGGGCTGACTTAATCCTATCACTCAGTGATCAATGGTTCGTATAAAGGTATGGTAGATTTTTTGTTTCTTGCCGTGTGTTTGTCGTTGTCTTTTGGATTCTTTGTTGTGCCTTTTTTGACTTTTGGTTTTTCTTTATCATCTAGATCTTTCCATTGTCCTCTGAGATGTATCTTTCCTTCTAAATTTATTTTGGTTTGTTTTACTCCTTTTTTGTGGTATCTTTTTCGTCTTTTTGGGTACGTTCGTGGTTTTCCATTGTTTTATATTTTTTGATTTCATTTTTTGTATGAGGGCACTCGTTGGTCGTTTAGGGCTCCTCCATCACATACTGAATATCTTGTTTTTGCAGTTAGGTGATTTGTCTCCTTTCGATGGTCTATTTTAAGTTCGTGGAATTGACATTGTAACATGTCGTTTTTCCGTTGTCATTTATTTCAAGGCATAAGTCGTTTCAGTAGTACTGCAATTTTTTTGTGACTATCAATTTTCTTCCTCGGTGAATGATTCTTGTTGGTCAACAGTCAATTACTGTCGTTACATGTCGACTGCCATTGTTTGTGGCTCTTCCTCAGTTGTTGGTATTCACTTTTTCCGTCAGTAATTTAGGTGTTTTGTTTTCTTAGTTCTGAATTGCGAGATTCTGTAAAGTTAGTTCGCGGTTTTCATGCCTCGGTAATATGTGATCTCTGGATTTTTGCGATTCTTGATTGTCCGTTCATTTAACCATCTCAAACGATTTTCTGCATACATATTTTGTTCACTTGATGGGTTAATTTTTTGATTGCTGTTACATTGGTGTCTCGATTTATTTGTTTTCATTTCCGGAGGTTTATTGCCTTTTTGTTGTAATCGGTTACCGTCGTTTCTTGTTTTATAACTGTTTCCTTGTTATGCCATTATTATTTTTGTCGTTGGCTGGCGTAATTTTGCTCTGTTGGATCCTTAGGATTTTCTCATTAGGCATCTGTGCGTTTCTTGTCCTCTGAGATGCGATTGCGATATCGTCGTAGGGCTTTTATTCTTTTATGTATATGGATCTCTAGATTTGTTATTTCCTTCTCGCATGATTTATTTCCTATCCAGGTTACGTTCGATTCTTGTTATCCACCTTGGTTTATTGCTTTCCACTGATGTTGGTAACCATTTAGCTAAGTTGATGTTCATTTATTAATAGTCCTCTCTGTTCTTCTCGTTAGTCGGTTACTGGGCTACTGTTATTTCCACTTGTTAGAACGATAGATATTGTAGGATATTATTTTTCCATTTACTTCTGTTTCTGTGAATACGTTAGTTTTCCATAATTTGAGTTTTTGTTTATCCGTTTTTATTTTTTTGTTGTTTTTATTGTTGTTAAACCCTGTTGTTGTATTCGTTCCTCGTTTCTCTTTTCGTTTCTTGATTCTTTTTCTTGTTTTGGTCATTTTGATCCTTGTCTTCGTCATCTTATCCGTAATTGTTTCCCCCGTGTTCCGCACAAATGTCGTCTCGACATTGATGGTTTCCTTATCAAGTGCTTTGGTTATGCCGTTATTGACTTTATCTCTCGCTTGATTAATTCAATCAGCAGATTTCTTTCTCTTGTATCATCAGTTTTAGCCGGTTTTGCCAATTTTTTACCGAGGTCTTAGCTCTGTTTTTTCCGTTTCCATTCTTTTTGGTTTTCTTTGAAGTTGTGGTGAATTTAATTTCTTGCCGTCTAGCGCATTATAATTATTTTCGGGTTTCCTTCCTTTATTATTAGTTTCCTGAGTAATGCATTTTCTCCTTCTTCATATCTTTCGTTTATGTCTATTGCGTACTCCTCGGTTTTCGGTATTTTCCAGTTTAATAGGGTTTTTATCGCTTCTTTATTTCGATAGATTGTTCTCCATGATAGCTGTCGGGTGTCTGCACATAGCTCCTCTATGTCTCTTCTTGTTGCATTTTCTGTTATGAATTTTATCATCAACATGTTTGGTTCACCTGTTGCTAGGTCGAGTATACTACTCCAATCGTCTGATCTTTCTGTTAATTCCGATCCGGTTCTTGTTAGTTCCTGTATTACTGAAGTTTTTATTCCTGATAACGCAGCGTACATTAAAGCTGTTTTGCTGTTTTTTCCTCTTCTATTTGATTTTTCTTCGCATTTCTCCAGTAATTTTATGATTTTCAAGCTACGTCTATCCTGTTGTTGGTGTATGGCTGTATGCAACGGTATCATTCCCGACGGCATTGTCAAGGTAAAGGCTCTTGGTAACTTTCGCATTATTAGTTCCGTATCTGGGTCATCTCCGTCACCGATTGCGTAGGATTGTACTATTATTCCCAATCTGGTAAGTATTTGCGCTCTATTTTGCGATCCGAATCTTGCGGGCATTATTTGTCTTGCTGTGCGTACTATCTCATTTAATTGGTTTCTTTGCGTTTGCCGTACTTGTTCGAAAACTTCTTGTTTTACTTTCTCGCTTGCTAACGTTTGTCGGATATTTCGATTAGCTCGCAGATTATATGTGATTTTCTGGTAGACCCGTTGGATATAGCTGAATTGACTCATTAGGTTGGAACACTGGTGTAGTTCCCATGCTTTATAATGCTCTTTATGCCGGAATTCTCTTATCAGTTTGAACAATTGTTGTTTTTCTCTCATTACTTGTTGTTCGGTCCCACTGAAGTTGGTTAACAACAGGTCTCCTCTTTTGATTAATTCGTATACTGCTTCCAAGGAATTGTATTGAAATAATGCTAGCTTTATGAACTCGTTTTCTCCTTGCTCGTAAGTTTGGTTGGTATTTATTGCCCATTTCCCATTATCCGGTCGTTTCCATTTGATCAATCTTATTGCCATCTCCTGTTTATTGCATTCCAGTGCAACTCGAAGTAGTTCGTGTAGATCTTCTAGCTTATCGATGTTTTCTTTGGTGACATTTCCCAGCATTAGTTCCAAATTTTTTGGTACATTTGTCAATATTACAGAATTCAGTGCTGTGGCTCCTTTTTTATCCATTGTTATATCTGCTCCCGCTTCTAACAGTTCTTTGATTATCCACGTTGGAGTGTCTTTCCTTGCTGCTATCATTAGTGGGGTTTCTCCACTTTCGTTTTTTACGTTGATTGATTTTCCTATTCGTTTCCAAACGTTGATGATTTCTTGAGTTCTTTCATAGTTATTGGTGTCGATGATAGTATGTAATGGGGTGTTATTCTCCTTGTCCCCCATGGTGAATAAGATTGGCCATTTTGTCATGATTGTCGTTATATGTTCGATATTTGATTCATCCCGTTTGTAATTATCGATTATTCTTATTAATCCTCCTAAAATTTCAATGTCCCTTTTATCTCGTGTCCATTCTGGTAATAATGCTTTGGTCTCTTTAACGATGTTTTCTGCCGTTTCGGGTTCTAATTTCCCAGAATGGTGATCCTCCCATTCGTCATCGTCGTATTCTTGGTATTCGTCTTCATCATATTCATCTGCATCTATGCGGTTGAAATTTTGATTCGTACATCTCATCATACAGATTCTTGCTGTCTGTGAACGCGTTATTATACGTCTTTCCTCTGGTTGGGATGTTATCGTTTTTGGTATAGCTTTACATCTGGCTACGTTTACGTATATTGGTCTTGTGAATGGGCTGTTTACCAATTTGACCCTGACATTGGTCTCGCTTGCGTATAATATTTCATATGGCCCTTTTCCATTTCGTTGTAATTTCTTTGTTGTTCCAGGTATTAGTTCGGGTGTTTCGATAATTACCCAATCTCCAATACAGAAGGTGTGTGGCTTTACATTTCTTTTCTGATCGTGTAAATCCTTGTAACTTTCTTGGTTGAACTTGATATTTAACCCTGCTGTTTTTCCAGATTTCTTGCATTCTTTCTTTGAATTTCGTGACGTAATCATCTTCCTCCATATATTGTGAAATTGGTGGCTGATATTCTAAATCCATCGGCATGTTACATTCTCTACCATACATTAGTTTGAATGGGCTCATTTTTGTCGCTGAGTGAATCGACATTCTATATTCCATTAAACACAGGTTGATGTATTCATCCCAGTCTTTCTGGTATCGGTCTACATAATTCGATAACATTTGTATTAAGGTCCCGTTGAATCTTTCGGTTAGTCCATTACATTGTGGATGATACGGTGACGTTCGTAATTTGGGCAATCTTGAAATAGTTTGTTACTTCCTTCATTATTTCGCTCATGAAGTTTGTCCCTTGATCTGTTAGTATCTGCTTTGGAGTTCCGTATCTGCAACATATTTCTTCTACTAATTTTTGTGCGATTGTTTTGGCTTTTTGATCCTTCATTGCAAATGCTTCTGGAAATTTGGTTAGGTAGTCTGTGACCACTAGGATGTATACATTCCCGTTCAACGTTTCCGGCAATGGTCCTACTACGTCCATTGATATCATTGTCATTGGTTCTGCTGGTACTGGCATTGGTTTTAACGGAGTTTTCCATTTTGATCCCGTGTTTCTTCTTGTTGCACAAGTTAAGCAATTCTTTATCCAATCTTTTACTGATTCCGACATGTTTGGCCAAAAGTATTTTTGTTTCATTCTGGCAAGCGTCTTTTTTGCTGACATATGGCCTCCCAATTTACCGTCGTGATATTGTATTAACAGATCTTTGCGTCTATTTTCTGGTATAACCATCAGTCGTTGTTCACCATCTGCTATTAGTAACCATCTCTTTTCTATCAGATATCGATGTCGATGTTTGTCCATATGTTCTTTTAGTTGTAAATCGCTTTCGTATACTTCTGGTTTGCCGGTTCTGACATATTCCATTATCAGTTTTAGTTCTGGGTCCTCTTGTTGATCCTTCATCAATTGTGAGAAGTCAATGTCTTCGGCGATTATTGCACATATCCGTCTCACTTCTTCGTCCATTAAATCCGGAAAGATGAATCTGGACATACAATCTGCATTTGCATTTGCTTTTCCTGCTTTGAATTTTATAAACGGGGAGTATTCTTGTAACTGCATCGCCCATCTCATAAGTCTACTGGATGCTTCCTTGTGTTGTCCCAACCACACTAGCGGTTGATGATCCGTCGTTATACAGATCTCATGTCCCCATAGCAGGTATTTAAAATGTTTGATGGCTTGAATGATTGCCAAGGCTTCTCGTTCAGTGACTGAGTAGTTTTTCTCATGTTTTTTGAACGTTTTACTATAATAACCGATTACTCGTTCCTTTCCCTCGTCGTCTAGTTGACCTAATATCGCACCTGCGGCGTAACCACTTGCATCTGTTGCTAATAGGAACGGTTTTTTGAAATCTGGGTGTACCAGAATTGGTGCTTCGATTAATTTATCTCTTAGTGACTCAAAGGCGAGTTGTTGTTCTCGTCCCCATACAAATGATATATCTTTCTTTACTAATTCTTGTATTTGTTTCGCTACTCCTGCGTAATTTTTGATGAATTTCCGGTAATATCCGCATAATCCTAGGAATTCTTGTATTTGGGTAACTGTTTTCGGGGCTGAACAATTTTTGACTTTCTCGATGTTTCTTGGGTCGGGTTCTTTCCCCTTTGCTGATACTATATGTCCCAAAAACGTCACTTTTTCTTTTGCCCAATAGCATTTTGATGGCTTCAATTTTAATTTCCATTGTCTTAATCGGATAAATACTCTTTTGATATCCTCCAAATGTTGTTCAAATGTGCTTGAATATATTAGTAGGTCATCAATGTACACCATACACTGTTTTATCCCATGCGTAACGAAGTTCATGCATCGCTGAAAAGATGCTGGTGCGTTTATTAATCCGAATGGCATTTTTCGGAATTGATATAGATCTCTGCCGATGGTGAAGGCTGTTTTCTCTTTGTCTTCATCTTTAACTTTTATTTGCCAATATCCACTTTTCAAATCAAGTGACGTGAAGTATGCTGCTCCTTGAAGAGTTAGTGGCATTTCATTGATGTCCGGTAATGGGTATGTATCTCTTTTTGTTACCGCATTCAGCTTTCTGTAGTCTATGCAGAATCTTTGTGATCCGTCTTTCTTTTTCACCATGACGACTGGAAATTGCAAAGGTGAACAGCTTGGTTCTATTACCTTTGCCTCGAGCATTTTTTGTACTTCTTTTTCTGCTACCGTTTTTTGAGCTTCTGCCAACTTATATGGTCGTAAGGCGATTGGTGTTTCATCTGATAGCGGTATTGCATGTAGGGTTACATCACATGTCCCTAAATCTAGATCTGATACTGCGAATATATCTTGATATTCCATTAGTAATTGTTGCAATTGTTCTTTCTCATTTTCGTTCAATAACGTACTGTCTATTGTCCATAGTGCTTCGGCTGTCTCACCTTCTTTTTGTATTTTTGGTAGTTCGATGTCCATCATTGGCGTCAGTTTTCCCAACTTTTCATTTTCGTATATTATTTTATCTTCCTCGTCAAAATTTGTGATGTTGATTGGTAATTCACCGTTTTCGTTAATCTCTACGATTTCTCGCGCTAGTGGTAACTCTCGTCGTTTTTCGAATTTTTTACTCGGTTCGAATATCATTTCACCAGTAACATCTCCATCTATTCTAATATAACATATCATTTGTGATTTTGCTGGCACCACTATTCTTTCTGAACATCTCACAATGGCATTCATGGTACAGATTTTTCCCGTTTTATCCTTCAGACACATTGTTCCTAAATCGATGACAATCTCTTTGAGTAGATCTGGCATTAAGTCCGTTCCGATTATACACGGTACACTTAATTGAGGTATCACTGCCAAATAAGTATCTATTTCGTTATCTTGATATTTCAACGTTGTCCACCATCTTCCCATTACGTTGACGGTTTCTTTGCTGCATGCAATCACGTGCACTCCGGTTGGTTCAATATCTCTCCAAAGATGTCTGGGTATTTCGCTCAATAATATTGCTGAGATATTTGCTCCCGTATCTATCATTGCTTTTGTCTCTTTCCCGTTTATTCCAATCACGATGGTTAGGGCTGGTCCTGCTGGTGTATACAATGCTGCTATTGTTCTCACATCGACGTCCTGGTCTACACTTCGAGTTCGTCTTGAGGGTACAGGATTTGTTACTTCCCAGTTGGGATTATATAACGTTGGGTATACGCTTGCCTGTGGTAATATTTGCGTTCCCATTGTCATTGCTTGGGTTCGTGATTGTTTTACTGGTTCCTCGTATCGTAATTTTATCATTGGTTCTGGTATCCATGCATTGGTTTTTCCACTGTCCCAGTATTCAGGTGCTTTGATCATTGCTGGCGCGTTTCCGCTATCATTATTATCCTCATCATTGTCGTCACTATCGCTATTATTTCTCCTATATTCTTTGACTCTTTCCCACATACTTTTTCTACTTTTCTTGAGTTCTTCTCTTGCTTTCTCGTCGTACAATGCTTTCCTCAATCGTTTGCCCATTTCTTCATCGGTTCCTTTTTATCTTGGTCAGTATTCGCATTAATCGTTTTATTTTATGGATATCCTTTGAATGACCATGCAATACCATTGTTTTTGCTAGAAATGGTAGCACTCCCACTACTAATTTCCAATTTACTCTTTTTTCTCTTTTATAGATATCAAAACATGCCAACATTTGCGTCAGTATTACTCTAACAATCTGAATTATCAGTATGATACCCAAAATTCCAGCCATCATTTGTCCGAATACCAGGAATCTTCCCCACATTGCTTTCATCATGTTAGTTGTTGCTAATTGGAAATGCTCTGGTGACAGCAATAACTCGTAGTCTGGTTTTTTGTTCGTAGTTCGTACCGCCTGTTATTGTTACGATATTTGATAGCACAGATTCTCTCCTTGCGGGAAATAAAAGGTTTTGTCTTGCCGCTTCTAGACTCTCTTGTGAGTATATACCACTGTTCACTACATCTAATGGTCGAAATTCTTGTTCCGTTGTTAATTCCGTTAATCCAAACTTTCTTGGTTCTGCGACTGGTGTTCTTGTTGGGAACATTATCCATTTCCCATCTGTTTGCTGGAATAATGGTCCATATGCATTGCTGCAATTGTAGTAATTTGGTTTAATAGACAGTGGATTCATCATTCGTGTCACTGGTTGAACGCATCTGATTTGCTTCTTGTAGACCACTTCCAACTCATTTGTGCATTTTCCTGGTGGCGCGGTTGATTTTTCTGGTACCATCCCAAATGTTTTCTCACATTTGAATATATACATGACTTCTCCTGCTATTCTCCCAAAGTGACTTTCTTGTAGTGGTAATAATGGCATTGCACTATCTGGATTTGTTATTGCTACCGCTAATTTTGTCTTCAGAATTTCTTTATTTAGTTGGCAATCGTTTCGTATCAAATCGTGGTACACCTTTTGCAGCGATTCTTGTCCTTTGTGGTATAGGAAATCCATTTTGTTATTCATGTATAGATATAGTTCAACTTCATCTTTTGCAACCGTGACTATCCCCTCGTCTAACATTTGTCTGGCTGCATATAGTCCTGGATAATTTGTGGCATATACCATCTTTCCGCACTTCTGAACTACTTTCCCTTTAATAAATCGCATTCCCATTTCAGATTTCGTTGTTATCAGTGCTGGAGGTGTTAATTTCGTTCTCAACGGATGTGATCTGGTTCTGGCTTTGACTCGCCCTTCTTTCAGAATTATTTTATTTACGTCGTTTATCTGTAGTTCCTCTGCATCTTCCTCGAACACTTCTCCTCTTACTTCGTCGAACATTGCACTTTTCAGGAACTGCATTCTACATTTATGGACATTTGTCTGATATATTATCGTTGAGGCACCGGTTTTACATACTGATTCTGTTGCTTGACACATTTGGTTTGACTTCATTATTTGAGTTGTTCCATCGAATTGAGCTTCGTATTCTTTTAACTCCACCGTATATGTTTCGATTATCACCACTCCCGTTACTAATTCTCCTTTGATCGTATATTTCCCTCCTTGACAGTCTCCGGATGCTGAATTGATGGTTCCCGCAACGAATATGCTCTGTACTCGTATGGTTCCGCTTCTTCCTTTTAATATAACTCCATCTTTTAGTTTCATTTCTACTCCATTGAACAAATCTTTACACTGTTCTCCCGATACTTGCAATATTTCTCTTTCTGTTCCTGGGTTTATTATTGAAACGTGTGAGTGTGATCCACAATGGTATGCAACTGTTTTCCGAGTAATTGCACATTCTCTTGCCTTTGCTCTGATGAAATCCGATTCTTGATATATATGGTATGTTGCTGCCCTTTCGATTGTTGTCAAGTTGTTTGGTATCGCCATTTTACATTCTTCGATATCTCTTAAGGAATATTTATCGCCGAGAACTGCCTGATCACAGTCGTATATCAGAAACCCGTTTGTCGCATTTGTACACATTAACCACACCATCATTGTGATCATAAGCTAATGTATACTTGAATTTCTCATTGTAGTATCTTTCACTGGTAATTCGTGTTCGAACTCATTTAATAACGTTTTCAATCTGATGTGCATTGGTTTGATTTGCTCGTTTTTTCTTGGCTTGTTTATGAACTGCTTCCATCCCCCGTTCTGTAGGATATATGGTTCGATTTCTTGTTCTACTATTATTGCTGTGAGTTCCACGTTATTCATAAACTGTTTGTTTGGTATTTTGCTTGTTGCCAGGCTCATTAAGTTGTACATTAAGTATGCCAATGCCACTAATCGATGTTCGTCATTTTCGGTATTTGTTAATAACTGATTAACTATTTGTTTGGCCTCTTCCCACTCTAATTTCATGGTTTTTGTTTTCTCTTTGATTAATTTCGGGGATTATACTCGATATCGTGTACCATAGTTGTTTGGCTTCTTCGCTAGCTCGATTCTTTTGCCACAATCTTCTGAGTGGTTGACTTGTTATTATTAGCATGTCTGCCAGTAATACGCGGATCCATTCTACTCCTCTTTCTTCTTCAGGGTGAGCTTTCTTCATTTCGTATGCTACTTTTTCTAATTTGCCTAATCTCGTCATCCACTGTTGTTGTTTTTCTTGATCTCTAGTTTTTCTTTCTTTGTCTTCTGCTGTGGTTTTTGGTCGGCCTCTTGGACGTTTCTCCATATCTGTACCCGTTTCTTTTGTCTTTTCGTTCCCTTTTACGTTTGGTATTGTTGTCCTTTGAGTTTTCCTCGTGTTGTTGCCTTAGCCATTCGTCCCAATCTTGAATCAAATTGATATCATCTCTCGCTTCCTGATTCCGTATTATACATTTTTTCATTGGCGTGTATTCTTTATCTTCTATGTCGGTTTCGATGGTTACTTCTTCGATTTCTTGCTCGTGCCAGTCGTCGTTTTGTTGTTTACTCGTTGATGGTTGTTCGTCTCGCGGTTTTGGTATTTCCATTGGCATGCTTATTATTAATGGTGATAGGTCATCTTCTTCATCTGTACTATTGTCCGGAATCAATACTTCGTCTCCTTGGTATGGCTTTGGCGATTCGCTTTTATTTTTTCCGATACTGGGTGTACTCATACTCGCTTTTATTGGTTTCTCTTTTATTTCTTTTCTCTTTAATGGTATTCCCAGCGTTTCTGCTATCGTTAGCGGATTTATTTCGTCCATTTCCATTGGTGTCACTCCAATGTCCAGCGTATTGTCTAAAGATCGTCCATGGAATTGTAGATGAAACGGAGTTTCGTAAGCTAGTTTCTTTTTTACTTCTTTTATCTTTGCCGCTGGATGCACTTCCAGTTCCTCGGATGTCTCGTCAGGGAAATGTATTTTCAATTTGTACTTTCCTTGAGTCTCTTGTGCCCATTCTTGATTTCTCCATTTTCGGATTACTTGGTCGAATACTTCAGGATACCATTCGTTTTTTCGTCTGTATTCCTCAATTTCTTTTACTATCTTTCTTAGATGTTCTATATTTTCGTTGTTATCTATTATATATTTTGCATGGGTCATCGCTGCTCTTCTCTGGCTTCTGGCGCCTTTTCGCAATATTTCTATTAATTTGGTGTAGTTATCTTCATCCTTTTGTATTGCTGTTTCGTCAATATCTACTGGCTGGAACCTTTGCCTCTTCATTACATTTATTTGTCTAGGTTCTGATTCGTCGTCTGATATTTCGTTTTCTATATCTTTTTCTTCATATGGTGGTAGTTCGGTTATTAGATAGTCTGGTTCTTCTGGTTCTGGTTGACTTTCCTCAACTATCCCTTCTTTCATTTCCCATTTTTTCTCTACTTCATTCCACTCCCTTGTCCAAGGTGTTCGTTTACATTCGCTAGTATCTAATTTTCCGAGTTTTCCTTTCAGATGTATATCTTTTAACCATTGTCGATATATTTCTATAATTTTCTTGGATTTCTGGTGCCATTTTTCCTCTAGTTTGTCCATTTTACTCCAAGACATATCTAATCCCCATCGAGCTTCCTCCATTGGTATCACTCTTATTTCTTGATCGTTATTCCAGATTCCAAGCTCGTACAGATATGTTTCATCTTCCTCACGTAAATAATGGTGCAGGTATTTTACTACTACGTCTTCAATCATCCCATCGCTACTCTGGGCTTTCGCTTGCTCTACCACCGTTTCGTTTACCATTTTTATTAGTTCATCTACTCGGAGTTTATTATTTATTTTTATCGTCATCTGACCTCATTTGGTAATTTCATAATCACGTTTAATTCTCGTATTCCATCATTTTCTACTCGGTAACTTCCATAACGGTTGATTAGTATGGTACCTTTAAAATTTGTATGTATACATTCCTTTATCTCCTCTGTTTTGTGCTTCAGAATAATATCCCAATTTTTACCGACTTGGTCTATGACTTGGTTTATTAATTTCTCTCTATTTCTCCAGAGTATTCTTTTGGTTGCTCCTTGGAGATCTCTTTTGATGTTTATCTCAAATTCGTTTTTTGCGTCTTCCGCCCATCGTCCAAAATCCGGTGTTGATCTCTCCTTTTTTAACATTACACTCGTTGCTCTACCTGGCCATATTAATGCATCTATTAAGTGCATATCGGGTTTTATTAATCAACCACGATGGTATAGATTGTCATTTTTCTTGGAGCTTCCCATTCTCTCCTTGATCCAATCGAATATTTCGTCAGTATTTGGTTGTTTTATCCATACTAGTTCTGCAAAATCCGGTGTTTGCATAATTATTTGAAATTTTGTGATATCCTCTAATTTTTGTTTGTCAAGATATTCTTTTATTCGTAATTTTTCCTGCTCAGGTATTACATCTCCTCTTGTCCATTCGAGTTGTAGGATATTTTTCAGGTATCTCTTGAACACTTCGTTGTTGATAAATTCTTCGTTTATCAGTGTTTCGGGTATAGTTTCGATTAATTTGTCTATCAGTTCCGTTTCTCTCTCTGTTGGTGACGGTGGTCGATCATAGATCCATTTACTCATTGGTCGTATAATCTGTTTGTTTTGCTCTTCATTTTCAGATACTCGTAATGCTTCTCCCATCAAACTACTAGTTTCACTGGAGTCTCCATCTTCTGATACCGAATCATTGATATGTCTCAGCATATTTATCCGAAAGTTTTGTATGGTTTTACTTTTTGTCAATCCCTTTGCTGGTGTTTCTGGTTCTGATTCTGATTTTGCCTCGTTGATTGTCGGTTTATGGTTATCTTGTTTCGATTCTCGCTTTTCACTGGCGGATTTTGCTTCTTGGCTTTCATTATTTCTCGATTTTGCTTCGTTTTCTCTCGTTATTCTCTCTTTGACTTTCTTTAAAAATATCTTCTGTATTCTGCGTTTGTCTGATGGTGTTGGATTAATTATTTGATCGGGCTCGACTTGTCCTTCCTTTTGTTTTTCCACTCCAGTTTTGGTTAGCTGGTTTTGTGGCGACTTTTTATGTATATTATAACAGTATTGTTCTTTAACGTCTTTTATCATTCTTAGCATGTTGATTCTAGGTGGATTGTCTTGTCGTTGCCGGAACCTTTCTTGTTTTACTCTTTCTTCCTCCATCTGCAATTGTTGCCAATTTTGTACATGTCGTTGACGTGTCACTTCTACTTCTCGGTTTCGCGTATTTTCTACTCTCTGCATCATGTGAATATTCTGCTGTCGTTGGTTTGGCTGATTCGCTCTCATCATACTTGACATCATGTCTTTTAGTTGTGAAATTTCTTGCATCATATTAACTTGTTTTCCTTGTTCGATAACATTTTGTCTTGGTGCCACTTGCCCATAGTTATTATTCCTTTGTGGGCCTTGATTTTGATTGTTTCCTCCTCTACAATCTCTCGCCATATGTCCTTGCCTCCCGCATATAAAACAGGTTCTGACCTCACATCGGTTCAAATTATGCCCCTTTTTCCCGCATCTGGTACATGGTACATTCCGAAAGCACTCGTTTTCCCAGTGCCCTGGTTTCCCACAGGTTCGAGATTGTTTATTTTGGTTAGCATTATTAGAGTTATTGTAGTTTGGTCGCTGGTTGTTGTTATAGTTCGTATCTGGGCGATTACTGTTTGTTCGTGGTATTGGAGGTTTGAATATCTGGTGCGCGCCTGGTATGAATTGGTTTACTTTTGCACTACTTGCTTCATTTTCCTCTGTTTTAGTTGTCATTGCATTGATCATTGATTCGTCTTGCATTGTTGCAATTTGGGTAGGTAGATGTATTTCTGCTTGGTTTGCTTTTGCTACTGCTTCATCTAAGGTTGCCAGTATTTGCATACCTACTACTGATCTCAATTCTGGTCGTCTTAGTCCATCCACGAATATTCCTATTAGATGAGTTTCTGCCAGCTTTACTTCTGTGGTCGTTTTTGCCAAGCGTCTTATTTCGCTTGCAAACATTGTATTTGATTCGCCATGCCTCTGTTTTCTACTAAACAGCTCTTGCATTCTTTGATTCGTTAATTTTGCGACTCCGAATGTCGTTGTTAGAAATTCTTTGATCTCGTTCCAGGTATCCAACTTCTTTTTCCTCTCTCTAGCTTCTAAGAAGATATCTAACGCACTATCGCATAAATATAGTGGCATTCGATTTTTCACCATGTCTGGCGACTAATTACATACTTCGACATATACTCCGAAATTTCTTATGAACGTATTTAGTTTGCTGGCATTTCCGTTAAACGGTTCTCCGCGAAACTTTTCTCGGTATTCTTTGGCTTGTTCGCCTACCGCTGGTTGTCTTGCATTGGGGTTTTCCATATCTGCCATGTTGTCTTTTAATAGTTTCTTTTCTACGGTTAATTTGTTTTTGTTGGTTGATTTGAGAATGTCTCCTAGTTGGTTTGTATTTTCGTCTTCTGATTCCACAGGTGTATTGTTTTGGGTTATTGATTTCCTTGTTTCTCGGTTTTCTTTAGTACTTGATCCTTGACTGTCGGTTTCGATATTTTCTAGTGACGTAGCTCTGGTATTTTTCCTTGCGAAGGTAGTTGATCTCCCTCTCTTTATTTTCGTTACTGCTGCTCTTTCGAAGTTTTGACTGGCTGAATTTCGGAAGCTGTTTGTTGATCGGAGGATTCGTCTATTCTCAATGATTCCGGTTTACACGGGCGTCCTTGTATCGTTTTATTTTCTTTACTTGTCTTTGGTTGTCGAATAATTTTGTCGTTTTCTATCGTAGTCTGTCTTTGGCTGTTGTCGAATACTGGTTTGTTTATCTCCTTGCTTTGTCGTGCGTATTGTTTGTTTGTGTTTGTGAATGCTCTGTTGATTTGTTTGTATTGATTGTCTGAATGCTTTGTTTGTTTTGATTGCGTTGTATTGATTGAGTTCTAGAACGAAAAAATGAACCGTGTAGCATAAACCTCTTACACGCCTTCAATCTTTCGAACAACCCCCAAAATAAACACGACGGGTTTATTCCCCCATTTTCGTTTTATTTATCCTTTTAATTCTATCCTCGTAATTCGCTCGTTACTTTTTATTACTCCTCTTTATTAGAGTGAGTTATCCCGGTTGTTTTCATTATCTTTCTCAAGGGTCCTCTGGCTTTCTTTATTTGACTATAATATCCATAATTATAATATTTTGTATTTCCCAGGTTTTATCCCGTTTAGTATAATTCCCATACATTTTTACTCTACCCCTTTGATTCAATTTACGTCGATTTTTAATTATCTATATGGGGTAGTAACAATTATTTATATGGTCGTAATAATTATCTATTCATAATAAATCGTTCGGCTATGCCGTTTCCCAAGTTCTATCACCCACCGTATTTTATTTTTATTCATATCACGCTCCGCATTCCCTTTTATTTATCCTTATATGATTTTATTTTTCCCCTTTTCTCTTTATCTTTTATCGTTTTATCTATCTCTGCTTTGTTTTGACTTCATCTGGCTTGTCTAATCTCATCTTTTATTTTATCATTTCGTTTTCTTATTTTATATTCTCCGCTTTCCGTTACTTATTGTCCATAATTATCGTTGGCTAAGTCATTTTCGTTTTCTTATTTCTTTCTTTATCTTTATAATCACCATTTGCTATAGGTTTTAAACACATACTCCTCGTGCATGGATGTTTTCTTGTTCTTTATTACACTAATTTCTTCGATTTCTTCGGCTGAATTCTCCTTTGGCTATTTTCTTTATTTGAGAACTACACTTTTTAATTTACTCGAGAATTATGCTCCGTTAATACGATTTTGAGAACTATGCTCCTGTAATACGAATGAGAACTATGCTCCTGTAATACGAATGAGAACTATGCTCCTGTAATACGAATGAGAACTATGCTCCTGTAATACGAATGAGAACTATGCTCCTGTAATATGAATGAGAACTATGCTCCTGTAATACGAATGAGAACTATTTTTTCTAATTTTATCTCCCGCCGGCTTCATTAACTTTCGTTGTCTGATTTTCCTCTCCATACTTTTCTTGAGCTCGTTATTTATTTTCTAATTATTATTCTTTCGACTTTTCCTTTTAAGTTTCTTCACTTTTTCCTTCTTCACTTTTCGTTTTATCATTTTCTTTTTCGCGCGCTTTCTCTTTGCTTCCTCCGAGAGTTTTTCGCCTACCCCCCAAATTAAAAACATAAAACGGCTTTGTTGATCCGCCACTGCAACGGCAAGGTGATCAATCTTACCACAGTAGCTTCCCAACTCAGCAAAATCTGTCGACGATTCGTCCTATACTTCTCCTCTGGGTGATCGGTTATCCCCTCCTGATTTAGGCATTAGTCGTACTACCCGATGGTAGCTCAAAAAGTTTTTTTTTTCCCTTTTAGTTTTATCATGGATGGTCGGGACACTTCGTCTTTTAATTTTCTATTCATTACTTTTTACTTTTACATCATATATAATTGTATATTTATATATAGAGATATAGGCGAAGGATGGGTCAACTACTAAACATTTATTAATTACAATACATTTATCCATAATACACCACTACTTTTTCGTCAATATCAAAGTTACACAATATGCAGACTTTCATTGTCTCTACACATTGTTCGCAATAGCTGAAATGACCACAGGGGAGCATCAGTATTTTTATTTTCCTCAGTTGGCAAATACAGCATTTACGTAGGTATTGCACTTTTCTATCAATTTCACTCTTAATTGCATCTGGTATTTGTTTAACTTGTTGTTCTATAGCGTGGTATTGGAGGTTTATTTCTGCATTGTTTAATCTTTCTCTATACCATTGATATTTGGTTTCTATGTCTACTGGTTGTGTTGGTTGAGTCAATCCTAATGTTATCTTGGTACTTTCAGGGCTTATTGCTATTTGCTCATTCTGTTCTGCCAGTTCTATTTGCTTTAGTTTCCAAGTTAATGTTTCGAATGGGTCCTCGATGATGTTTATGAATTCTTGCACTTTACTTAATCTATTTTTATACTGTTCCATTTAAAATAATAATAATTTATTAAAATTTTTGCCTTATTTTATTCATTACATATTATTGTTTTATTTATTATTTATTTGCCTGTTGTTCTTATTGTTATTTTTTGGTTGAGTTATTTATGTCTCTGTTTTGTGGCGTCGTTTTATTTTTTCAATCATTCTTAATTATCATACCTCATTCATGCATCATTCGCCATTATGCTATTTAATTATTTTGATTTGTACACAGATATCATTTCATACTTTTAATTCATCATTATCAATTTTCTTGTCAATCATTCTTATGCTTTTATACTTTTATACATTTATTCATGGTGGGTTACAGGGTTTCGTTATTTGCTTATCTTCATGGTTGCCCCAGTAACGCCATACAAAATGATGCTAATCGCCACTTGGCACCCGTTGCTAAGCAACGTTGGTAATGTGTTCAAGTGGTGGATTGCCCGCAAAAATTGAGTACCATGTGTTAGTACTATAGTTGCTCGGACAACCCTCGGGTTCACGAGCTGTCGATAGAAGACCTATGCTCGCTTTGCTCTGTCCCTCATAATCATTCGAGATTAGGTTCTTATCTGCCTGCGGAGAGATGAAATTAAGGTTGAGTAACATGATGCGAATGTTTGGCATATAAATATATCAACGGAACAAATCAAATTAAGAACACGACTACTCTATTTATTTAGCAACGCGCGCAATGTTTACAGGTTAATGATTCTGAAGCTGGATTGCTCGACGTCGGGCCCGTTCCTTACGTCCCGGCCGACGATTGTTTGCTGGAAGGGTGGATTGTTTCACTGGTTGGGAGTTCTTCTGCGACATCTGGGTTGGGGCGAAGACGAGCGGATATGTTACCGCTTCTCCCTCCCGGCAGACTGCTAGGGCGACTTCGAGTCCCCGAATTTGAGTGCGCAGGCTCTGGTTGAGCTGCCGCTCCTCTGTCCAGCCTTTCTGTGCTGCGGTCAGGCGATGATACAATGCTTTCACCTTTCCCGGTTCCTTCCAAGTTGCTTTAATCTGTTGCATTTCGCGGGTTAATTGAAGAATCTGGGCGAGTAATTCCGCGTTTGCCTGTCTCGCATGGTCCAATTCAGTCTGTACGATTCTTAGGGAAGACATCACTATAATAAAATAGATCATTTTAATTTGTTATTGATCAATTTAAATAATTATTTATTCCACTAAACAAAACCACATATAATTCTAGCTATATGAAGAGAAAATAATGACACACAAATTTCTAATATTTTAAATCAATCGATACATCAAGTTATCGCTGTTAGTTCATTCGTCAGGGCAATATCTCTTCAGGCTTCGTTTGAGAGCCTCCACGGTATAGGGTCGTTGGGTGTCTCGAACTGGGTGAGGTGGATAGGCGACTGCAATCCGCCCGGCAAGGATGTCTTCCACCACGTTCGCAAGATACATCCTTGCCTTAACCACCTGTATATCTACCTGCTCCTGCACCCTTTCCCATTGGGTGAGGAGGTCCTGTGCGTGCAGGTAAGTCTCCGCATCTGGATATTGCCGTTCCGAGAGACCGCAGGGATCCGGCTCCAAGCCTAACATTCTCCAGGTGGCAGGATATGACCACGGTCGTTGTAACTGGTCGAGTATTCTCATGGTCGGCGGGACTCCTGTCTGTTCCTGTCTGGCAGTCTCTCGTCTGGTAATTCGTTTGGGCGACATGTCTAAACATCACTGTTATTAGGTTCGATTGATTCACCATTCTAAGTTATTAGCAAGCAAATTGTGTCTATGTTGCTAGTAAGGGTGTCATACACGCGACCATTGCCTTCCTTTACGCGATGGGACATTAATAAGCAGGTTGGGTTAATTTGCGGGTCTGGTTCTTTAAGGTGCACTTCTTTATAGGGGAAATATATAATAATATGATTAATCATATGGATGAGATAACCTGATGTTTAATTTATTCAATATATGCATATTAACATTAAAACTTTACATGTAGGCGGATACTCGTGTATTGACCTAAGAGAATTTGTACATTGATTTAAAGTTGGTTTACCGACTCCATGTACGGTCAATTCGAACCTTAAGATCTAGACCGGATGTTGATCCAAGATAACTTAGTCGTGCGGGGGTGTATCCTGGTAGGCAAACAATTTCCGGCGGATCTTACCACTACAACTTAAGCGGTTGACTAAAGGTGATTTACATTGTTTACATCCGGTGATTGTATTATTCGTGTCGTATTTTCAGAATTACTGGTCAACTGTTTCGCCTACACTCGATTATCTCAATTCTGGTAAGTTATTCCGTTGATTAGTTTGAATGTACTTTACTAGCAACTTTTAGGAAAACTTCTACGCTTACCGAGGTGTCCAAGTAGATGCGATACCCTTCTGTTGGAATAATTTCGCTATGTGGAATTTCATGTGTTCAATAATGTGATATTAATACAAATTCACTCCTATCTTAAACTTGGGTTTTTCCAATTCTATTAATTTACTTTACTTAATAATTCGTTCACTTTATCTTTAATCAGTTTGCGGTAATTACCGAATTTATAATAATTAAAGAAAACCTTTTTCAAATCTGTGAATTTATTTTAGTTCTAACTAAGGGACCGTGTTATTGGTAATGTATTCTGTTGTCCATTATTCAAATTACTAATAGTCTCCCTGAGGCTAGCTAAATCAACTATTACTTTAATCCGCGAAGTTTTTTTAATATTACTTAAATCCGTGAATTCGGTTGTACTTTAATTTACACCGTAAATTACTTGATTTCTACCAAAAAACTGTCTTACGGTTATTCAATTCATCTCTAATTTTAATCTATGAATTACTTTAATCCACTAATCGTGGCTCGTTAAGGAACTTATTTTATTTATTCTTGTTCAATACTTTACTTTACCAAAAAACTAGGTTATCTTGGTTTTACTCCATAGCTGTTTGAACTAATTTAATCATTTTCATTGTTACCAATACATTGATTCAATTTAATCAACGATATTTTTATTTTTGTTCATTTTATTTTTAATCAATGATTTAATCTAAACGCTTGATTTTTCTCAATCACCTCTTCAATTTTATCAAATGAAGTATCAGTGAATTACGTGGCGTTACATTAATTTTAGTCAACAAGTTAACTAAGGGATCCCCTACTATTATTCGAGAATTACTTTACTTTTAATCGATACATTCCATTATTTGAGATCAATGAATTCGATTCTTAATTGCTTTCATTTTTATCGGGGTTGATTTTTGATTTGATCAATACATTACTCGTTCTTACTCAAAGCTCAGGTTAATTTTATTGGAACGAATTACAATAATTTAATTGATGAAATTATTTGCCATTGCCCTAATTTTAATCAATAGTTTACGATCATTTAAATTATGAATTATCTTTACCCAATCTTTACTTTGATTTTAAGCCATAAAACACTTTACTTTTACGATCAATGGTTACTGTAATTTTTATCAATAATCGCAATTTAATCGAATTCAATGATTTCCAATAAATTTTATCTATTTCAAAATATTAATCCAAAATAGTTATAACAACGATTTCAGTTAATTTTAATCCCCGTACCATTCCCTTTAATAGGCCTTAGACGCATATTGTGTTTATATTATATTTACTGAGTGCCCACTGGACTACTCGGTGTGATGATTTTAGGCCGTATGTAATATAGATTTAGGTCGATTTTACAGAATTGAGAAACGAGGAAGCAGCCAGAGACTTCTTCCTTATTTCTCGCTTCAGCTATAGGGATAAATATTGACGTTACGACCGCTGCGTTGCGCACGCTGAGTCTTCACGGGTACATATCATTGGCGATTTTCCACGCACTTACATGCATTTGTACTATGTAGATTTTACTTTCTTGCGTTATGTATTGGCTGTGGGCCGGAAAAATTTCGACAGTTTAATTTAGTTTATGAAAACATATAAAACAATTTATGTATATAAATAATATTTATTAATTATGAACAAAAATAACATAATTACCCTTAGACCATTCCATAACATTGCATAAAATATCATATCATAAATTGAAAACATAAATGCCTCTCTCCCCACGTCATCCCCAAGCAGAGCTCTACATAGATGCTATGGACGTGACGTGGAAAGAGGGTTCCAACATAAATATTTCTCACCTAAAATCAATTGAACGAATTCAAAATTAGTTTCACAAAAAGGTTTTTAAAACTGGCTAAAAATAGCTTGAAAACGATTAAGATTTTCAAAAATGGTTAAGTTAAATGTGAAAATGGATCAGTATTTATACCTATTTTTCTCGCGTGTGAAATTTGATGCAGTAAAACAAAATTCGACCATGTTATTTTCTAGTAAATTCTATTCGTTAATTTTATTATTTTTTTGATTTATTTTTATAATTTTTTATTTAAGATTTTCATTGAATTATTACTAATTCAAATTTTTCGATTTAAATTTCATTTTAATGAACTTTTATTAATTTTTTCAATTTCGTCGAATTTGTTGTGTTTTCTTGTTATATTTGTGTTGGTATCGTGCGGATCTTGGTGCATTTTGTTATTATTTTAATTTATTTTTATGTTTATTATTTTATATTTAATTCTCCTTTTTTTCTCGTATTTTATAGGGTTTAATTGGTGTTTCCAGGTTTATTTAAATTGCATGTTATTTTTGCGTGTGTGTTTCTGATCCATTTAAACATTTCTCAAGGCCGTTTACGTTGTGGCCCAACATTCATATTTATATTATACTACACTTTATTTTTATTGGACTTTATATTCCTTTTATTAACAATTATGTTATTTACTCTTTATTGTTCCAAAATATTTATTTATTAATTTTTAGCGTTTTATTTCATTCGCGGACGTATGATAAAACCGTTTTGAAATTTCTGTCCCGGTGTTTTTTAATCTTTCCAATGAATTTACTCAAATCCCGGTTGAGCCCCCAAAAATCATGTTGGCGTACTGGGTAGAACTAATTTTGTTTTAATTGATACGCATTTGTTAACTCCGTTTCCCCAATCACTCTTGCCTTTCTAGGGTTTCTCTCCCACACGCCCCACAATTTTGACATCACCACTGTATACCCATGAGCAAGCCCATGTTGGTACTGTATACAGCAGCCGAGAGTCCACAAGCAGGTGAGCCCCGTTTCCAAGACTACTTCTTGTAATAATCTCGCTATCGGGTTCCTGACGGCCGATAGAAGGACTTACGTCTAATTCATTTATCTATTTCCCTCGATATTGGCACACACTTTCCCATCTATTATCATTGATTATATGTACACGTCCGAATCAGATCTCCATTATGGTCTCATTTTACCCGTTAGTAAGTATTCGTGCACCTTTACTGCCAGAAATATACTCATTTACACGCTGGCTACTTATTTATCCTTGGTTCGTTAAATTTGATTAGCATTAAATTTAAATAATTATTAATTTAAATTTTACTTCTAAAATATAGAATATTTTCCAAAGGAAAATGGGATTAATAGCTTTTGAAAAATTCTGATCCTTAAATTATCTAAATTTTCCGATTGATTTCTGAATTAATTATTAAAATGCGAAAAACTATTGCTAACCTCGAGTTTTGTTTTAATTTGGAAAATCTTTTCCTTAAGTAATTGGCAAAAATTTAAAGTATTAAATAATTAATTGCAATTTGCTGTTAAATCAGCTGTTTTTAAGATTTGTAAAATCTCCTGATTATTTTCAAAAGAAAATAAAATCTTTTTAACATCTACAACTTTCTTTTCACTCGCCTCTACCCTCTCGCTTCTTAACACATTCTTTTTAAAGGTTTAAAATCAATTTTCAATAATCGTAGTTATTTCAATTTTCAATAGTTTTAAATTAAATACAACTTTCCAATCATCTTATTCACATACATCAAGCTTCACCAATCTTATGTTATGCTCAGGCAAACCCCCATACATCCTTTTCTCATTTGTGTCAAACATATTGAAAATTATTTAAGAAATTTAACAAATAAAAATTCTATTTTACAATTACAACAACAAAAGAAAATAAACGAAAATAAAGATAGGACATAATCAGTCATAAATACTTGTTAATCAGTTTGTCGAAGCGAAACTTGGTCATCCACAAGAATCGGCTTTTATTCGTCGATGTCGACGGGAAATCTTCGTTTTCTATCGATTCTTAGTTTGTTGGATCTAACTTTGGGAACCGAGTGACAGAGCTCGTCCCCAAATTCATCCGTCCAATACCCGATTGAAGTAGAGGGCTTGTGATTTTCGTCCGTTTCACCGGCACAGATTTGGATGGCAACTTTTCCGGATTCAATCGTTTCTGGCAGGTTTTCAGCATCTTTCGCTAGTTGTGCCTGTTGTTCGGCTACTAGCATCGCCGCTTCTTCCAGTGTCTGGGCTGCATTTTTTAGCAGGGTGACTCCCTCAGCCCGACGTCGTTCACGGCGACGCCGGTTTTTACTGGGTTATGTTTCTTGCTAATTTTCGGCATTTGTGGAGGGCCAGCTGTGGCCGTTTCGGGTACGTGTTCTGCCGGGATTATATTCAGTTTGATCGCCAGATCACGGCCGGCCAGACGTTTTTTCAGTTCCGTTTCGTTGAAAGAGGCGGTTAGGACGGCGCTCTGGTTGTTGATTACGATCCGTTGCGCTCGGTTCTCGGAAATGAGATCCTCACGACACCTGGTGAGTCGGTGAATTTGGTTGTGGAGGGGGCGAACCACGTACCGAGCGTGCGTTCGTGTTCTATGACCAACTGATTATATTTTCTTCGGCATTCCTGGTGGGATTTGTCATCGTTATTGGGAAATGATGGGTTAGATGTTTCCGATCTCTGTGACGTTAATTTCGGGATTTTATATCCTGGCTGCATGTTGTCGAAGATCTTTAAAAAAATTATAAAAGAAAATGAGGGGGAAATAATTCAGTAAAAAGAAAATTTTTATCAATTTAACAATAAGGATAATAAAAGAGAATAATTAATTTGAAAGTCACATCACACATTCCTACACCAAACTCATATTTAATATTAATTTCTATAATGCCGATTTTCGCGTAAACAGCTATTGTTGGTCTGCGGACAATAATTCGGTAAAGAGAAAAATGAAAAATATTGATGCCCCGGTCATTTCGATTCACGTTAAAATATTTTTAAATCTTTTCGTTTTGTTGAATTCGTCTCGGCTTGTTGTGTTATGCATTTATTCCTATGCTTAACCCTAGTCGTCCCCTTTGTTAAAATTTACTTCTCGACAGGCATTTAAAAAACAAATATTATATCCCTACTTAGACATCTTATAAATGTCAACCCCCTAGGTATGGCGATCTACCCGTATTTTAATCGTACCGCTCCGACCAACATTGAAAATGGCCGCCTCGGTGAATTACGACGGTGTCCTACCCCGTGATCAGTGTAACGAGACCTGACCAGACTAGGCAGACACCGAAGGGTGGTTTGTGACCAAGTAACACGTCGACGTCCTGCCAACTTAACGGCCGGAATCGAATATTACTTTGCCATTCTCCACGATTAATACATCAATATAAAAAATTAAATTTAGGGGGACCTGTCGCAGATACTAAAAAGTATTGCGGCCATCCATGATAATGAAAACAATTAAAGTACATATCAAAAAAATATATTCAACATAACAATACAATAAACAAAAATGACCTACTGCTAAAGTGCGAATTTCAAAATTTCAAAATGAGATAAAAAATTTTTTAAAGGTTAATAATTGTGACAATGGCTATTGTATTTATACTGTTTTTGTGCGTGTGTGCGACCAATCAGCTAATTTCGAATCTTTTTTGGCCATTTTTTCTGGTTTTTTGATGGCTTTTATTTAATTTTATAGTTTTCTCTTTTGTTATTTATTTTTCTTAATTTTTTAATATTAATTTTATTAAATTTGTATTTTTATTTTTTGCTGATTCTTATTCTGGTCGCCTCTTCCGCCTGTGTATTTTCTAAACCTTATTTTGTAAGGTTTTGGCGGTTTTGTATTTTCACTTTATTTTTCCATGTATTTTTCGTGCAAAATTTATTAATTATTTGTTTTAATTAATTATGTTATTTTTTATTTTGTTTTATTTAATGTTTTTATTATATTTTGAATTTCTGTTTGCGGTGCGTGCTTGTATTACAAATAGCCATTCTCCCAATTTTTCGACATGACTTTTTCCTAGTGTTGGGCTATAAGCCATCACTAAAACAAAACAACCATGAAAAAGTCATGTCGAAAAATTATGAAAATGGCTATTTGTAACACAAGCACGCACCGCAAACAGAAATTCAAAATATAATAAAAACATTAATTAAAACAAAATAAAAAATAACATAATTAATTAAAACAAATTAATAAATTTTGCACGAAAAATACATGGAAAAATAAAGCAAAATTATAAAACCGCCAAAACCTTGCAAAATAAGGTTTAGAAAATACACATGCGGAGGAGGCGACCAGAATAAGAATCAGCAAAAAATAAAAATACATATTTAATAAAATTAATATTAAAAAATTAAGAAAAATAAATAACAAAAGAGAAAAATATAAAATTAAATAAAAGCCATCAAAAAACCCGATAAAATGGCCAAAAAAGATTCGAAATTAGCTGATTGGTCGCACACACGCACGAAAACAGTATAAATACAATAGCCATTGTCATAATATTTAACCTTAAAAACCTTAAAAAAATATTTTTGAAAACTTAAAATTTTGAACTTTGGTAAGCTTGTATTTCATTTAATAAATTTTTGAAATGTTTATAGTTTTAAGTTTTTAATTTTAATCATGGCTGGTCGAGGTACTTTTAGTATCGACGACAGGTCCCCTAATTTAATATGATTTTATGTTGTAATTTGTGGAAGATGGCTTGGCAGGATTCAATTCCCTCAGTTAATTTTGAGGGATGTTGATGTGCTGCCTTGTCGTCAACCACCCTTCGGTGTCTGCCGGTATGGTCAGGTCTAGTCACACTGATCGCAGAGTAGGACGCCGTCGTACTTCACCGTGGCGGCCATTGCAATGTTGGTCGGAGCGGTAGGGATTAAAATGCGGGAATATCGACATAGCTAGGGGAAAAACATTCAAATGAATGTTTAGGTAGGGATGCAATTTTTATTTAAAACCTGTCGAATTGTTATATGAAAGGGGACGACTAGGGTTAAGTCGGTAGAAACAAATGAACGGATTAACAAAATTGAATGTTCTTTTTATTTTGCCTTTTGTAAGAAATGGTTTTATAGAACATCTTTAAATAAAAATTAATTTTTCATAAACTCCGCGAATGATTGGAGCATCAGAATTTTTCTTTTCTGCATCGAACGTTTTGTTTACTAGTTCTAATGACAAATAGGATATCTTCACAATTAATATCAAACCATGAAATGAATGTAATAGAGAATGTTTGGGGAATGTTCGGACTAATTAATTTTAAATTTTATAATTATTATATTTTATTTATTTATCAATATAACCCATTAATGGAATGAAACTCTCCCTCGTTTAGTCAGGAAAATCTCAAGAAAATCCTTCTGAAAATTCTCATCAACGTCTTCAATAATAAAAATTTCTTTTCTAAAAATGCATCCAGGATACAAAATCCCCAAATCATCGCGAAAATCAGATACCACGGCATTACAATTGAACCATGATGCATGCCAACAAAGATATGACAAGCTGTTCGCGGAGCACGAACGCACGCTCGGCACGTGGTTCGCTCCCGAAGCAGTCAAAATCCTCCAGGATAAAATCCACCGGCTGTCTAGATGCCGAGAGGATTTAATTGCAGAGAACCGGGCTCAACGAATCATAATCAATGACCAGAGCGCCGTCTTGGTGGCATCATTTACGGAAGCCGAACTGGTAAAACGACTAGCGGGTCGCGATCTAGCGGTAAAGTTGAATTTGATCCCCGCAAACCATCTTCCGGAAACGACTCAAGCTGGTCCAGCTCAGACACCCAGGACCAGCAAGAAGCACCATCCCAGCAAAAATCGTCGTCGCCGTGAACGACGCCGAGCTGAAGGCCTCACAATCTTAAATAATGCTGCGCAAGTGCTCGAAGAAGCCGCCGCACTCGTCGCGGAGCAGCACCCGGAATTTGTGAAAGGAGATGACACCGTCTCAACCCCGAAAAGATCAACAGAACTGGCGCTACCAACTCAGGCGAAGGAAACTGATGAGATACAAATATACCTAGACATTTCACCCGTCGAAAATTCCACCACGACAACGAAAGAGAGATCGCCGACTCTCACGAGCTGCTGGATGGACGAATTTGGAGAGGAACTATGTCATACCGTTCCTCAGGTCGGAACTACACCATTTCAATCCCTCCGGAACAAACGAAAGTTCCCCGTCGATATCGACGAATGACCACCAAATGGAAAGAAGGATGGACTCCATTATCCTGATATTATTTATATATTTACGTACTAATTATATTGTTGTGATTCCTTTTGTTAAATTTTGTACAGATCTAATAAAAGTATATTTTTGTAATTCTTATTCTCTTAATAATTTCTGATTTCGCTAATTAATCGAATTATGAATGGATGTATAAAGTTTGGTTGGATCGTATTAAGATATTGATGGAACCTTATGTATGCATGAAGTAGGTTGAGGAAGTTCTTATTTCACTCGTAAAGTCGGAATTAAGAGATCTCAGTTAACAAAAATTTAAAATTTCAGTTTTCATTATAAGAGATACTAATGATTAAGAAGTAATTTTGGTTAAAAGATGAAACAAGCATTCTCGGAGGAGTTTATTTTTCTTAAATTATTAATGAGGTTGTGATAAACCCAAAATTTCGGCCGATATAACAGAAATTTCGATAATTTATATAATAATTTAAAATTTTACATGTTATTTAAATAAAATACTTTATGATTTAAAACAAATTTCTAGGTTAAAAAATTTACCTATTTTCAGTAGTTTAAGCAATTAAAGTCGGAAAATTAGACAAATTCGAGAAGCTGAGTTTTAAATGTTTATTTATAAATATTTTATTGTTATTAAAGTTTATTAATCATCATCTTTGAATTTCATTAATTAAATACCAAAAATTGGTCTTTGCTAAATTAAATTAATAACGGATAGATAAGTGACAAAAACCTAGTAAGGGTACGGTTCACTACAATTCGGTACTAAACATTTTTGCTATGTATTAAGGCGACTAGGGGAAAACAATATGCAGGACGTATGCATGGGTTCGTCATAAATGAGGGGAAAGGGGTGCACAGATATCGAAAAGGTTAAAGGAGTTAGGCAGACGTAAGTCCTTCTATCGGCCGTCAGGAACCCGAAAGCGAGATTATCACAAGGATTAGTCTTGGAAACGGGGCTCACCTGCTTGTGGACTCTCGGCTGCTGTATACAGTACCAACATGGGCTTGCCTATGGGTATACAGTGGTTAGATTTAAATTGTGGGGCGTCGGGGTGAGAAAGGAAATACCCTAGGAAGTGCAAGAGTAGTCGAGGAAGTAGTTTGGATGAATGAGCTTAGATTAAAACAAAATTAATTCTACCCTGTACGCCAACACTAGTCATTTTGTTTTGTTTTAATGGTGGCTTATAGCTCAACATTTGTTTTAATTAATGTTTATTTCATTTTAAATATCTGCTTGTGGTGCATTTGTATGTTTTCTACAGTCATTTTCATAATTCGAAAAATTTTTAATAAAATTTTAATTTTGTTTTAATGGTGGCTTCTAGACAAACAAACCACTCTCAGGTCCGTTTAAATTGCGCCCCGCAATTTCTCGGTTCAAATCATCATTTTTTTGGCCGACACATTCATATACATATATAAAACTTAAAATGAGTAATACTTCAATACATTAGGAAAACAGCGTGATGTCAATTTACAAGGTAAAGAAAGTGATCACATAAGGTGATTTGTCGTATTTACAGCATGCGTTTTGTAAGCAATGATTGTCTCAAAATTGTTATTCAAACATATTTACAGGTCCATATAGTCCGACTTCAATGTTTATGGCTCGGATCAGGGATATCATCTTGGTTTAGTTGTTTTGATTGATTTTTGGTTGTAGTATTTTGATCGAGGGAGTTGTTTTCTTGTATGTTATGATATTGAGGGATTCAAGTTTTGGTTAGTATAAATTTGGCTGTTTGGTTTGAATTTTGTCTCGACTTGTGGCGTCTTTGTCTTTTCGACTTTCGACAGTTCTTTATGAATTAATCGATAGATAATCAAATACTGAAAAAATAATCTGGACTGAGGAATGTAAGAAAGCCTTCGAAGAAATTCCATTGGTGCTTCTCCTTCCAATATAATTCGAGATTTTTCGATTAAGGGCTCAAGATCACTGTAAAGATTTTCAAACGCCAGTAGTAAGGCCAACGACAAAGGCTATTGTGATCTCTTCTTTTCCAATTTTCACCAGTTCTCCAAAACGTTTTAGAGACCTGAAACAGACGTCGACTGATTTCCCCAGTTGCCATTTTCTTGATCTAAAAGCTTCATAAGCCGCATATGGACTTAGACCGAAAGCTTTCATAAAAGCAGATTTTGACAACAAATAATTGTCCTTTGAAGCTTCTGATTGGTGTCTCATTATATACCCAGAGCTACGCCATGAAGTCGTAGAAGTATCTAGTGAATAAAATCGAAGGCCCCCAGTAATTTGCTCTTAAATTCGAATTCCTCGGCCTATTTGAGGACAACTTGAATGAAAAAGTATATTAATATTACAGATTAATATTCATGAATAAAATAACGCAACGCAATATATTTCTTGTAAATTAGATAAAAATACCGAAACGTAATATATTGGTATTTTGTGATATTATCAAAATCATTACAATTGATGATAAGCAGTAACAATCCTCTCATTAAAGAATTTTTTACCTTTTGTAATTACTTTTTTACTTATTAAATAAAATATGATTTCTTTTTCAAAAAATTATGCATATCGTATTTGTAATTTATAAATTACAGAAATAATGAGGGATACCTGAAATTCTAAATTCTTACCAAGAGGTACGATTAACGCAAAAGGTTGGAAACCATTGGATTATAGAAATGTGTTGTGATTTTATTCGGTAAATTTATTAATAAATATAATTTATATATTCAGTCTTATTTTATTATGTAAGAACCAGTCAGTTTGGGTTTCAATTATCGAGCCCTCAACAAAAAACAATTTTTGTTAAAAACATACTATAATAAAATTATAGCAAAATTGTTTAAAAAATATAGATTAGTTATGTTATTTCCAAGTTTTAGTAATATAAACAGGAAACTAAAAAGATCCTCTGACTAGTCAGAAATAGAAAAACATTTTCCCCTCCAAAAATTTTAAAACTAACTCATCATTTAAAAAATTTCTAGCATGTGCGCAATAACTCAGTAAGTTTGAAATTTTATATCTATCTAATATAGAGGAATAATGGCGTAAGACTTGCAATTATCAATCTTGATGGATAAGGAAGGCTCAATCAACTAATAGTTCCGAGATAAGGAGCTCATTTCTATTGGTTTTGTAGGAAATAGGGAGCTCGTTTCCTCGACCCCTTTATAAAGTACAAACATATAAGTTGTGCATAATTCTCTCGCAAAAATAATTGTTGGGCATTTAAAGAAGTACTGCAGGGTAGAAAAGTTCACCCAAAAACCGCTAATATGTCAATTCTATATAAATAAAAACATGCCAATTAGCATAGACTGGTTATCGCAATAAGTTATCGCAAGTGGCTAAATTGATACACCAAGCAAAGTTCAGATAAATTCCGCTATAATACAAGTTGAAACATAAATCAACTTATTAGAATTTATTTTTTGTGAAAATTTAATGGATTTCAGCCATTTCTGAAATGGCTGCAAAGTAAGTTAATTTTTAAAGTTTAAAGTTATAAAGTTTTAAGAGTTGAATTATGATTTTACAAGGACGTTATATCATTATTCAAACTTATAATTATAACTTGTGATCTACAAGCTCATGTATATTATTATTAATAATGATTATGAATATTCAGGAAATGATTTATTTTATGATAACTTATTTTTCGGAAATTATTCAAAAAAAGTGAGTTAAATTATTTTTGAAGTTATGTTGGGCCACAACGTAAACGGACTTGAGAAATGTTTAAATGGATCAGAAACACACACGCAAAAATAACATGCAATTTAAATAAACCTGGAAATACCAATTAAACCCTATAAAATACGAGAAAAAAAGGAGAATTAAATATAAAATAATAAACATAAAAATAAATTAAAATAATAACAAAATGCACCAAGATTCGCACGATACCTACACAAATATAACAAGAAAACACAGCAAATTCGACGAAATTGAAAAAATTAATAAAAGTTCATTAAAATGAAATTTAAATCGAAAAATTTGAATTAGTAATAATTCAATAAAAATCTTAAATAAAAAATTATAAAAATAAATCAAAAAATAATAAAATTAATGAATAGAATTTACTAGAAAATAACAAGGTCGAATTTTGTTTTACTGCATCAAATTTCACACGCGAGAAAAATAGGTATAAATACTGATCCATTTTCACATTTAACTTAACCATTTTTCAAACCATTTTGAAAATTGTCTAAAACTATTTTCGAATCTAACTTTGAAAATTATTTTAAAACTATCTCCAAGTCAATTTCGATTTTTTAGGTGAGAATTATTTATGGTGGAACCCTCTTTCCACGTCACGTTCATTGCATCTCAGTAGAGCTCTGCTCGGCGTCGACGTGGGGAGAGAGGTATTTTGTTTTATGTTATGATTTGTTATCTTATGATATTTTATGGATTGTCAACGATAGGTAATTATGTTATTTTGTTCATAATTAATAAATATTATTTATATACATAAATTGTTCTATATGTTTTCGTAAACTAAATTAAACTGTCGAAATTTTTCCGGCCCACAGCCAATACATAACGCAAGAAAGTAAAATCTACATAGTACAGATGCATGTAAGTGCGTGGAAAATCGCCAATGAAATGTACCCGTGAAGACTCAGCGTGCGCAACGCAGCGGTCGGAACGTCAATATTTATCCCTATAGCTGAAGCGAGAAATAAGGAAGAAGTCTCTGGCTGCTCCCTCGTTTCTCAATTCTGTAAAATCGACCGAAATTTATATTACATACGGCTTAAAATCATCACACCGAGTAGTCCAGTGGGCACTCAGTAAATATAATATAAACACAATATGCGTCTAAGGCCTATTAAAGGGAATGGTACGGGGATTAAATTAACTGAAATCGTTGTTATAATTATTTTGGATTAATATTTTGGAATTGATAAAATTTATTGGAAATCATTGAATTCGATTAAATTGCGATTATTGATAAAAATTAAAGTAACCATTGATCGTAAAGGTAAAGTGTTTTATGGCTTAAAATTAAAGTAAAGATTGGGTAAAGATAATTCATAATTTAGATGATCGTAAACTATTGATTAAAATTAGGGCAATGGCAAATAATTTCATCAATTAAACTATTATAAGTTGCTTCGATAAAATCAATCTAATCCTTGGTAGGGACGAGTAACGTATTGAAACCACCGAGAAAAATGTAAGCAATTACGGGTCGAATTCATTGATTTCAGATAATGAAATGTATCGATTAAAAGTAAAGTAATTCTCGAATAATAGTAGGGGATCCCTTAGTTAACTTGTTGACTAAAATTAATGTAACGACACGTAATTCACTGATAAAATTGAAGAGGTGATTGAGAAAAATCAAGCGTTTAGATTAAATCATTGATTAAAAATAAAATGAACAAAGATAAAAATATCGTTGATTAAATTAAATCAATTTATTGGTAACAATAAATATGATTAAATTAGTTCAAACAGCTATGGAGTAAAACCAAGATAACCTAGTTTTTTGGTAAAGTAAAGTATTGAACAAGAATAAATAAAATAAGTTCCTTAACGAACTATGATTAGTGGATTAAAGTAATTCATAGATTAAAATTAGAGTTGAATTGAATAACCGTAAGACAGTTTTTGGTAGAAATCAAGTAATTTACGAGGTAAATTAAAGTACAACCGAATTCACGGATTTAATTAATATTAAAATAATTTCGCGGATTAAAGTAATAGTTGATCCAGCTAGGGAAACTATTAGCAATTTGAATAATGGATAACAGAATACATTACCAATAACACGACCCCTTAGTCAGAACTAAATTAAATTCACAGATTTGAAAAAGGTTTTCTTTAATTATTATAAATTCGGTAATTATAGCAAACTGGTTAAAGATAAAGTGAACGAATTATTATGTAAAGTAAATTAATAGAATTGAAAAAAACCCAAGTTTAAGATAAGAGTGAATCTGTATTAATATCACATTATTGAACAAATGAAGTTCCACATAGCGAAATTATTCCAACAGAAGGGTATCGCATCTACTTGGACACCTCGGTAAGCGTAGAAGTTTTCCTAAAATTTGCTAGTAAAGTGCATTCAAACTAATCAACGAAATAACTTACCAGAATTGAGATAATCGAGTGTAGGCGAAACAGTTGACCAGTAATTCTGAAAATACGACCCGAATAATACAATCACCGGATGTAAACAATGTAAATCACCTTTAGTCAACTGCTTAGGTTGTAATGGTAAGATCCGCCGGAAATCGTTCGCCCACCAGGATACACCCACGTACCGCTAAGTTATCTCGGATCAACATCCGGTCTAGATCTTAAAGCTCGAATTGACCGTACATGGAGTCGGTAAACAAACTTTAAATCAATGTACAAATTCTCTTAGGTCAATACACGAGTATCCGCCTACATGTAAAGTTTTAATGTTAATATGCATATATTGAATAAATTAAACATTAGGTTATCTCATCCATATGATTAATCATATTATTATATATTTCCCCTATATAGAAGTGCACCTTAAAGAACCAGACCCGCAAATTAACCCAACCTGCTTATTAATGTCCCATCGCGTAATGGAAGGCAATGGTCACGTGTATGACACCCTTACTAGTAACATAGACACCAGTTGCTTGCTAATAACTTAGAGTGGCGAATCAATCGAACCTAATAGTAGTAATGTTTAGACATGTCGCCCAAACGAACTACCCGTCTAGAGACCGCCAAACAGGAACAGACAGGAGTCCCGCCGACCATGAGAATACCCGACCAGTTGCAACGACCATGTCTCTCGGAACGGCAATATCCAGCTGCGGAGACTTACCTGCACGCACAGGAACTCCTCACCCAATGGGAAAGGGTGCAGGAGCAGGTAGATTTACAGGTGGTTAAGGCAAGGATGTATCTTGCGAACGTGATGGAAGACATCCTTGCCGGGCGGATTGCAGTCGCCTATCCACCTCACCCAGTTCGAGACACCAGACGACCCTATACCGTAGAAGCTCTCAAACGAAGCCTGAAGAGATATTGCCCTGACGAATGAACTAACAATGATAGACTTTATGTAGTAACTGATCTAAAATATTAGAAATTTACGTGTTATTTCTTCTTATAGCTAGAATTATTCGTGATTTCGTTTAATGAGATAAATGATTATCTGACTTAATCAATAGTAAATTAAAATGATCTATTTGATTGTAGTAATGTCTTCCTTACAAATCTTACAATCTGAACTGGACCATGCAAGACAGTCAAACGCGGAATTACTCACCCAGATTCTTCAATTAACCCGCGAAATGCAACAGATTAAAGCAACTTGGAAGGAACCGGGAAAGGTGAAAGCATTGTATCATCGCCTGACCGCAGCACAGAAAGGCTGGACAGAGGAGCGGCAGCTCAACCAGAGCCTGCGCACGCAAATTCGGGGACTCGAAGTCGCCCTAGCAGTCTGCCGGGAGGGAGAAGCGGTAACATATCCGCTCGTCTTCGCCCCAACCCAGATGTCGCAGAAGAACACCCAACCAGTGAAACAATCCACCCTTCCAGCAAACAATCGTCGGTCGGGACGTAAGGAACGGGCCCGACGTCGAGCAATCCAGCTTCAGAATCATTAACCTGTAAACATTGCGCGCGTTGCTAAATAAATAGAGTAGTCGTGTTCTTAATTTAATTTGTTCCGTTGATATATTTATATGCCAAACATTCGCATCATGTTACTCAACCTTAATTTCATCTCTCCGCAGGCAGATAAGAACCTAATCTCGAATGATCATGAGGGACAGAGCAAAGCGAGCATAGGTCTTCTATCGACAGCTCGTGAACCCGAGGGTTGTCCGAGCAACTATAGTACTAGCACATGGTACTCAATTTTTGCGGGCAATCCACCACTTGAACACATTACCAACGTTGCCTAGCAACGGGTGCCAAGTGGATCAGAATCATTTTGTTTGGCGTTACGGGGGCAACCACCGGTTAGTTCAAACAAACAATGAAACCCTGTAACCCACCAGTTATAAAAATTATTAATTGCATTAAATAATTATATTTTTTATACATCTTTTGAAAAGAATCTTCGAATATGTACACAAAATAATTGGGTTTATGATTACTTTTTAAAACTTATTAATATAATTTACAATTTGTGCTTTTTTCGGATTTCAGGCTTTGTTTTTTTTCGACAGAAATGTCTGAAAAATTAAATTAATTTTAGTTTTAAAGGTAAGACATATGACGATACATCCTCATTTACTCGAAATTTCCTAGCAAAATCCTCAAAATTTAAATTAAAAATTTTTTCCGCCATTTTTCATTCTAAAAATATCTCAAAAATGTCTATAAATTAATTTATTATAGGGATTTTTTCAACTTCTTATGGCTACATGTTAAAAGTTTAAGGGTTGTGTTCATGTGTATTACTTTATTTATCTCTAACTTTTTGATTTTCTATAGTGTAGGGTTTGTCTCAGTGACTATTTTACAAACAACCTCAAGGTGAGTTGGTGTGTTTATATGCTATAAATTTATTGATTTTCTTTTTATATTATAGGTGATTTGTCTCAGTGTGGCTTGGTGTATTAATCATTGTAACGGTAACTTGTGGCCCTCACATTCTTCATAATTAGTAGTTCACAATGCCATAATAACTAAGTATCATAAAATATTTAATATAATTTCTCATTAAAACTTGATTGAATATCGATTTATTTTTCAGAATCAAATTATTGATGATTTGATTATTTTAATTTCGCATTTCAAATATTAAATTAGGAATAAATGCAATTTTAATTTAACCCTTAATTGCATTTATTTTATTTATTTTGAATAAAATAAAATAACGTTCCTTTGACTGAACATATTATTATAAAAATAATTTAAAAAATCTAATCTAAAATTTAATATCAAAATAGAAAAACATAAATGTAGCAAACACTATGAATTGGTTAGTTCTTATTTATTTTAGGAGATCTAAACGTGAAATTCTGGTAAGCAGCAAATTTGCTACATAACGCAATTAAGGGTTAAGGTCACACTAGCATGTGAAAGGGGCCATTGCACCTAGGGGGTCCCGAATCTGTGATGACTTGTTATGAAGGAGAGGGGGTGTTTTAGGTGTCAGTATTGTGACGTCACATTTGTTTTACAGGAGGGGAGGTGCAGAGCTTTGTGAAGGCATGTGACCAGGTGTCTCAAAAATGTGCTATAATTGCGTGACGTCACTAACGGCCGGCCCCTAAATTCCCGATAATGAATGATGACAACAAATGAGCATGTTTGCATTAGGAACAAAACTCCCCAAAGTCTTTCTCAATAATTTATTATAACAGATATATTATTACAATTTGTACAGGAGAAAAGATCTCAATCAGAGTTTTCATCTAGATCTGCTGAAACCTTTGCAGATTGGTTCAATTCACACATTCCATTGTCGTCGAGTTGTAACCTTGTCCGAGCGCCATTTTCTGGACAATAAAACACTCCACTGATTAAATAGTTAAATTTTCCGTTTTTGTCTTTTATTTTCAGAGATGGAAATTGTTTATTATCCATGACAATCGTTTCGATTTTCCCGGGTGCGCTTTCGATGCTTTGAATTGGAGAATATTTCTGATCAATTTTATTGTAATTAAAATCAATTATTTTTCTTTTATCCACACTTAAATATTCTTGTCCAGGAAAATTTTCGATAAGATTGCTAGATGTAGATTTAGTTTGATTCAATTCATTTTGAGATAAGGAAGTCGAATTAGCTGCAATAATATTATTATTATTATTGCCTTCGTTTGAATCAGATCGAATTTGGGAGTCAATATCTTGAATTGGTATTGCACTATTATCAATACCAGATGAGTCAATATCTTTCAATTTTATTGCATTATGATCAATATCGGATGAGTCCATATCGTTCAATACTGTTGCACTATTATCAATATCGGATGAGTCCATATCGTTCAATACTGTTGCACTATTATCAATATCGGATGAGCCAATATCTTTCAATTTTATTGCATTATGATCAATATCGGATGAGTCCATATCGTTCAATACTGTTGCACTATTATCAATATCGGATGAGTCCATATCGTTCAATACTGTTGCACTATTATCAATGCTGGATGAGTCCATATCGTTCAATACTGCTGCAATATTATCAATATCGGATGATTCCATTTCATTCAATTTTATTTCACTATTATCAATATCGGATGAGTCAATATCTTTCAATTTTATTGCACTATTATCAATGCTGGATGAGTCCATATCGTTCAATACTGCTGCAATATTATCAGTATTTGACAAGTCCATATCGCTCAATGCTATTGCATTATTATCAATATTTGATGAGTCCAGGTAGTTCATCACTATGACACTATTATAAATCTCGTTCAATACAGTTGCACTATCACCATTTGATGAATCAATAGCTTCCATTAGTATACTGCTAGCATCAATACTTGGTGGCTCAATATCATTTAATATTGTTGCACTAGCAGCCTTTGATGTATCAAAAGCATCCAATAGTATTGCATTCGTATCAATATCATTGTCCGGTTCAATAAAGTTCGAAGTTGTTCCACTATCATCAATATTTGGTGAATCAATATCCTTCACTAGTATTGCACTATTATCAACATGTGAAGATTCAGTATCGATCAAAACTGCTGCACTGTTATCAATAGTTAAAGAGTCAACAGGTTCAATTAGTATTGTACTATTATCAATATGTGGTGATTCAATATCTTTGCCGTTATCAATTATCGTAGAAAGACAATCAATATATTCTATGTTGTTTTCTATTGATTGACCTGCCACAGAATCTTTAACCATTGATAAGGATCCGGATCTAAATTTCGATTTATTCAAATGTTCAATTTCCACAACTTCTATGTCATCATCATTATCAATATCTGCAGATGCGTGTAAAGCACTGGAACAGTTGGCGTAATCCGTACTAACGGAACCACAGTTATTTTTATCTTTGTCACTTCTATAGTCAACCAAATTTATTGACCTATTATTCCGATTTTGACTCTTTGCAATATCTATTTTGATTTCCACGACTGCTTCATCATCGGTATAGATCGTTGGATCTTGACCTAATGATTCGTCATCACTGTCAATAGAAATCACCGAATTATCACTTGTGATTAAACAGCATTCAACGTCAGTCGGAATGGTTTCTTTTTCACTAGTTCCATATTGTGCTCCGGTTGGTGATAGATCTGATAGCTCTTTGAAACTTTGATTTATCGTTGAGATTTCCCTTTCCATTTCAGGCGAAGAAGTAGCTTCATATTCATTCAGAGAGGATGAATTGGAAATATCAAGATTTTCTCGATCAATAATTTCCGACGTTTCCCTATCAATCTGGATTGGATTTTGTTCATTTCCATATGTTTCACTAGCAAATACTTCATGAGTGTCAATATCTGATGTTATTTTGGTCATCCTATTTGATGCTGGGCTTGTGAGGTTTGATTTATCATTAACTAGTTCTATTAAATGCTGAATTTCACAATTGATTAAACTGCGTTGAGCACTGTCGTCATTCTCGTTATTTCCATCATCCGATATAGGTTGCGTCATTGATTCGCTGTTATGGGAAGGTTTCGTTGATAATTCTTGCAATAAATTCACATCATCAACCTCCATAATTTCGATATCCGGCACCTCTTCTAAATCATATTCTGATAATGAGAATGCCTCTTCCATGGCTTTAAATTGTTTTATTGTATTTCGTAGAAGTTGTGAGCTGTCTACTGTGCTTGTATAAGAATTGAAAAACTCGAAATTTCTTCCTATTGAAACATCAGAACGGCCTTGATGAATCTGATCAACCCATTTGCTTTCCATAAATAAGTAAATATCTCTTATTGCTATAACGTTTTCTTTGTGTAAATATTGGCCAGGCACAATCTGAATGTCTCGATTGAGAATGCTCGATGAAAGATATTTGAGAGTGTAAAGACATTTCTCGGAAGAATTCGGAGTTTTATCAAAACATAATCCTGTCGATAAGTCCCTAATTCCGAAAATCCTTTCTAATTCAATTCTTAAACTAAACAAATTCGGTGCCACCTTAAACCCTACAATAATCGAGTCACGAAGAATATTTCTCAACTGATTTGTACATTCTTCTTCATCTAAACATCCTCGGACATCAGTTTCCAATAGGCCATTTATTTCCTGTCTATAATTCGCTACAAACCCCCTTGGGGTAACGATTTCTTCAAATAATACATTTCCATCATAATCAAGAACAACTACTGCTAATGGAAGAAATCTTAGGCAATATTTTCCAATTCCGTATTTTACATCCAAAAATCTTATCTTTTTACGCATGTTTTCTAATTCTAAAGGCCTTCTAAGAAAAGATTTATTTTCGATATAGATATCTTCAGTAATTTGGAAATCATCATCTAGGAAATCTAATGGAGACTTTGAGATATTGTTTTCTTCTTCATACATTTCTACTGCTGCCATTGATTTTTCTGGTGCATTAAATAATAATTGAATTTGATCGGTATTTCCGGTTTGAGAAATAATGTTTATGCTAGTTAATGGTTCCAAATTTATAAGGTAACGATCATTTCCATTTTCCAACTGAATATATAATTCTAAAGGTTTACGGCCGACATTTATTTCAATATCTCCGGATTTAGAATTAAATTGTGACATTCGGATCACTGAACCTTGATCCATTCGTAATAATACCAATTTACGTTTTTCAGTTGCTTCACCTTTTAGAGAATTAGGAATGTCTTCAGGTTTAGCAAACGTTATAATATCTTTATTTTCCAAAGAGATATATTTCTCAAATTCGACATAATATGCGGGCTCTCTATTAACTAATCGATATTTCAAATCAGAATTGGGCAAGGTTTTGAAACATTCGATGGGTTCGTCTGAATTATTAAGTTATAAATAATGATAATGATGTATAAAACATACAATAAATTATCTTTTAATTTAAATTAGAATAAAAATAAATTCTAAGATTATTCATATGGAAATGTGCATTGAAATTAGAAAAATATGGTTTCATGGTATTTCATAAATTAATAATAATAATAATAATAATAATAATAATAATAATAATAATAATAATAATAATAATAATAATAATAATAATAATAATAATAATAATAATAAATAACGATAATAATAAAAAATAATTAATAATATTCAAAAAATTTTAATATCAATAATGATAATAACTAATAATAATTTATAATCAAAATAAACTAATAATCAATAATAAAAATAAAAATCAATAATAACCAATAATAATAAAATTAATAACAACAATAATAATAATTATTATTATTAATTCAGTTTCTTGCGGAAACTGAAGAGGATTATTTAATAATCAAAACTTTTTTCAACAATATAATTATTACTTCGCAGCAAGGGCTTATTTTATATAATAATTTGAACTCGACCGATTAATCGGTAACATTCACAATCGGGCCGATTATTCCCCCATCCA